>JAOWBN010199092.1:0-14937 GCA_028565015.1 Pinguicula moranensis | reverse complement strand
AGACCATTACCATGGAGCCACGACTCTAAACTTCCATTTGGTACAAGCTCATAACAAAGTAAGTTTATTGAGGAGTCGCGATTACTATAATATCCAACAAGTTTCACCAGGTTACGGTGATGCAATCGGCTAAGCATCTCAACCTCAACCATGAACTCTTTATCCCCTTGTTGTCCACCAGTAGTGAGCCTCTTTATGGCCACAGGAGTACCATCACTTAATACACCCTTGAAAACTTTCCCAAAGCCACCCTCTCCAAGAATACTGGAAGATTCAAAATTATTTGTTGCTTCTTTAAGTTCTTCGTACGTGAGAAACCGTGTACTGGTTGGATGTCGAAGTGATCCCAACACTGGGAACATTTCCACTGTAGTATCTTTTGCTGTACAATATTAAGCAGGTAAATCCTAAAGTACAGAGAAAGCTGGAAATGCAAGAGTTCCTGATTTACCATGACTGCAGATACGATATTCACTGGTTGCAATATGTCCCATCCTTGGAAAGAACAAAAATGAAATAAAATTGATAAATATAAATTCAAACGCCAACTCTGAATACCTGTTGGTTTGAAAGGTTCGATATTCTTCATCGGACGAGATGTGGATAAACAAATCACAAGCACACAAATGAGAACAATTATCAGGATTACAGCCCCAACTCCAATGACAAGAGCTAAACTCGGATATCTTAATTTCCTTGAATTGACAACTGTGTCAGAAGTTAATGGAGAATTTTGTGGTGCTTTCGTTGGAGAAGTTGCAGAAGCTGGAGCTGCATAGATGATGAAGGTTAATTCTATTAAAAAAAAATCCAAATAGAGAGTTCAGAGGTTAAGACAAACTACAAAAGCAACAAGCTGTAAAAAACTTGGGAAAACAATTGATGAGCACTAAAATTAAATACAACCGACATAACTTAAGTTGATAAAAATAACAAAGCAGTCTAGACAATGATTTGTTAATGGTCAAATTTTCATCCAAGCGTACTTCCCAGTTAACTGAAAACATAAGATCCTCCAGAATTTGGCTTATGAAAAAAAGCAGAATACATAGATGGCCTCTTTGCTCTTATATAAACATTGCAGCATGTTGAACAACATGCAATTAAGCCCATGTCTATGATAAAAAATAATCATATATCTTTTCCTTGTGGTCGAATGCATGTCGTATACAACTATCTAAAGCTTGGCCAGATATTCAAACATCAAGGTCAAAATGAGAACCCTAAGAAGGATGAAGATTACCTTGAGGCAGGATTGGTGGTCTAAACCAGGTAAAGTTGAGAAGTTGGTAGTCACCCACTAAAGACGGATCCAGATGGATTGCGTGCATCGATAGTGAAGAGTTTATTCCAGAAGCTTTGCTGGCAGTAAAACTTATACCTGTATTAGGTGTGATGTCCATTGATATATTAAGTCGAGATATACTGACCATATAAAAATCAACGAGCTCAATCTGTGAAACTCGTAAACCCAGCTGATAAGCAAACTGCTTAAGAAAAAAATTCCAGTTTGGGTTAGACGAGACATTCAACAGGAGAATGTCGAGCTTTATGGGATATACACAGTAGCAGTCGCGGGTGCCACGCTTCGGTATCATGTCTGGTCCACAACATTCTGCCCAAAGGAAAAACTAACAACCACATGAACATTATCATGTAGAAATGTAAATAGAAGCAATGTATCAAAACGCATAGCAAACGAATAGGAAATTTTCAGAATTGACTGTTCGAACATGAGAAACAGTTGCTACCATAAGGAGAATATTTACTCATATTTCCTCCAGCCATGAAATAAAATGGATGTTTTGGAATATCAATCTTACTGGAGACATTTGCAGATAGAGGCGACTGAGCTAAGCCAGCAGGTATGGTACTAGGCCCCGGTTGGGCAACCGAAATTTCTGAAAGGGGAGGAGGTGTAAGACTCAGGCCCGCCAACACGGATCTACCTTTCTTCACTGATGATACGGACGAATGAGAACCTGAAGGAGGGGCAGAAATTAAAAAATGACCAAAAGAAGGAGCTTTAGCTAGTGCACGGCAAGGAATTTGATGAACCAAACCAGATTTAAGGAACATTGGCAGCTCAGCGCGTAGTGGCAGCTCGGGAATAGCAGGCGCATCCAGAAGAAATGAAGTTGGATAAGTAACTTCTCTTTCCAACATTTTGTCCCATAAATTAGCTTCGCATAGCCACAACACAGAACAAAAAAGAAGCAGTGATTTGAGGCCAGTAAAATGGGCCAGTCTGGATAACCCTGTAATTCATAATGCAACAGGGCAGGGCAGGGCATCACATAAATTTATCAACATAACCTGAAATGCAGAAAAGACAAGGAGACTTTTCTTTTGGAGGTGTACATAAAATACAGGAAGACTTGATCCGACGATTTATAGGGGCTTCTAATTATAAAATTATAAAGCAAATCTACAAAGAAACATGGTCAAGAAAATATCAAGCACAATACTTTGCTAAGAATTGTGCATCAGCCATCAGGCAACATATAAGTGCAGTCCATGTCAGTGGATCTTTAACAGCTGATATTACATTAAGTCATATGATTCATGATTGAATATTTTCTTTTTCACATTTCATGACGTATCAGTAATCCCTCAATGGAGGAGATAGAATACCACATATCAAACGAAGTACGGAAAAATGTTTGAGCTGAGGATTCCTTTCTGGTTTATTGTAGCCAATTAATAGACTCTGAAGTTGCATGTTTTCTTATTGAGCAATATCACATTATATATCTAAATTTCAGATCAAAAAAGAACATTATATATATATAAACTTGCAGCAGTTCTAAAGCTAATGAAATTACTGCTACAGAGAATTGGCCTAACAAACAGACGACCATATTTACTCAAGTACTTCAGCATATTTCACGAATTATTTGCATTACCACACAGTGAGCATTACCACACAGTAAAAATCCATTACGAAAACAAGAGCATCAGGCATCAGCATCAGAGGAGAGTTTTACCACACAGTGAGTTTTACGAAAACAAAACAAGAGCATCAGGCATCAGCATCAGAGGAGAGTTTTACTACACGTACAGTACATTACACACCCAGAGTTCAAGAAGAAATCAAGAAATGAAGAAAATTTCTGTTAAGCACAACAATTTTCAACTACAGGCAGGAAACAACTAGCAAAATCGCAAGCACCAACAACAACAGGCAAACCGTGGGGCGTGGGAGACGCGGCGTGTCGTGCCGTGCAGCGGCGAGACGAGGCGTGACTGGCGTGTTGTGCAGCGGAATCTGGATTCTGGTCTCTGGAACGGTGGAACCCGGAAGTGACGAAACGCGGAAACGAAGGAAGTGCAAGTCTGTGAGACGACGACGAGGGTTTGTTTTTTGGCTAAGGCGGACGGCCCAAGCCCAAATCCAATCCAATAAAACGTGTTAATGTAAAGTAAACTTTTTTTTTAAATTTTTTTTAAACTAAATTCGTTTTGGAAACGTGCAACACGTTTGCACGCGGGCTGAACCGTATCCGTAACGGTTTGCACCGCGAACGCACCGTTTTGTAAACGTGCGGATATTACACGCACGTTTTCGGGAAAAAATTTTTTGACACGCACGCACGCACGTTTTAATACGTGCGTTTTATGCACGTTTGCACGTTTTTTCCGTGCGTGCCGTGCCTAGCCCGTTTGCACGCGCACGTTTGCCTGTCTCTATTATCAGTCCTTTTGGACCTCGTCTGGAAGACTTAATATACTATCCATCTTAGATGGGTATGGTTGGAGCTGCTTAGCAGCAATTTGTATATCTAGGCTTTTATCATATATAACAGTACTTTATTTAAAAAAAAAAAAAGAGAAGAGAAACTTGAATAAGTTGATTGAATTTTTCTAAAGATGATAACCTGACTATTTTGGTATTTCACCATCCAATTTATGCAATAGTCTTACGAAGACCCATTTTCCGATGCTAGAATAGCAAAGGATTACCCTTGGATCCTTGTCGTTTAGTTGACCACGAGTAGCATATAGTAGGTTCTTCTTTGGGGCATTGGTGGAGGGGTTGGGGTAGCATTTTGTTTACTATTGAATGTTTACACTGCATCCCATACGACAACAGCCTGGAAGCTATTATTATGAATCAGGATCCGCAATGAAGCATTACAGAAACTTTATTAGCGTTTTAAATAAGTATTTCTGAAGAGTCAGTGCTATGGAGTAATCAGAGAAAGTAGTTTTGTTGCTTCCTATGACAAGTGTATCTTTTTGCTCGAAGCTGTATCATGAGATTGTGTACTGCTTGGTTGGCATCAGATGCGAATATACCCATGCATTTCTGTCTAATTTCTTGTTTAATTTTCAATCTATCTTTTTACTTTTAAAGAGGATTTACACGCATATTCGTGAGTTTTTCTACACGTGTAGGCTGAAGCAATGGTTGGCGAATGGAAGGAATTTCTGTGGGATGTTCCAGAAGAGAGAGTTGCTTTATGGAGCCACTGCCAGACACTTTTCATTAGATATTCATATCCTGCAATAAAGGTAACCTGTTTTCGCTAGGTTTGAGGTATAAAAGTGGTGGTATTAACCCTTTAAGCTCGTCGATATTTCTTTTTTCTTCTTTTTCCTTTTCTTTTGGGTAGGTAGGGATGAGAGATGAGGTATGTTGGTATTTGATATTAGTTATCGGATAGAGTTATGATTGAATAGAGTTCTATATATACCCCAATGAGTTATTCTTTATAAAGTACGAGTTTCCATATTATTTTCTACATGGTATCGGAGCCAGGTTACTAACCAACGCTTTCTACTGTTCACCGCCGGTTTTACTGTTCACCGCCGTCCGAACACCCTCGTCCTCCCCGTCACACTGGTAGAAGCCGTTTTTTGAAATTTGGCCGAAATCCGGCTAGATCTGAAGTTTTCCGCCGTGGATTTTGGACATTTTCCGACGATTTCCGCTGCCGTCCGGCCTCTTCTGCTCCGGCGACCACCACCAGTGGACTCGCGCCGCTGAGCTCGTCCCGGGAGACACGTCCACGCGCCGCCAGAACACAGTTTGTAGGGTTTGATCCCCTCTATGCATTGGTGCTCTTGGTTCGTTGATATGAGTTGTGGATTGTTGGCTTTGTGCAGTTTTGTGATGTTTGTGACTTGTGTTTTGTCGATGGAGTTGGTAGTATGTGTTTGATGCGTCACTCTGTTTTTCAGAGGCGCAAGTAGTGTGGTGTGTGGAGGATTGGAGTTTGTATATTGATTGAGGTTGTGATTGGAGTTATTTGGCGATGACGGAAGGCAATACCAGTGAGAAAGCAGGGTTGGAGGCATTGAGTGCGCTCAACTCTGAGACCCTGAAGGCTTTGATTGGTTTGGTTCAGGGTATGAGCACATCTTCTTCTGTGGGGCCATTTAAACTCGATCTTCCATCTATCAACTTGAAACTTGATGGTCAAGCGACCTACTGTAACTGGGCACTACGGGTTGAGAGGGCCCTAGAAAGTAAAGAATTACGTGATTTTTTCGAAGAGAAAGAGTGCAGTAATGCTGCGAACACTTCTAAGTGGAAGGCCAAACAAGCCACTTAATGTGTGTGGTTACTAAATCCGATGACTCCTGGGATCTCTTCTTCAGTGGAGAATCTCAAGGTTGTGAGGGACATGTGATACGATTGAATGAAGATTATTCTGGTAAGGAGAATCAGTTGAGAAAGTTTCAGATCCAATCAGATAAATGCTGAGATACAGAAAGACAGACCTATGCAGGAGTACACTATTTGTCTGCGAAGATTATGGGTATTTCTGGAGCACTTTCAGTCCCTAGCGGACTGTTCTACTAACTGCCCCAGTCGGAAGGTTCGGGAAGAAGAAAAGGCGATGAAATTTTTGAAAGATGTGGACCCGATCTATCATACACGGCGATCGATCTTGCTAGGTCAGCAGACTATTCCCCCTCGAAGTGAGGCCATTGTTGCGATGTTACAGGAGGAGACCCGACTTCAACTACACGAGACTGAGCCTGTCGTAGGATCGGGGGTTAAAGCTTTAGTCATTATCGGTCATCCATTGACTGAGACTCGCAGTTGTTATCAGTATGGTGAGCCTGGACACTTGATGGAGGCTTGTCCCCAACCGAGGAGAGATCGAGACGTTGGATGGAGGGGACGTGGTAGAGGCGGTCGAAGAGGTGGAGCTAGGTGGAAGACTTGGGGACTATCGTACCCATCTGACTGTGGATACTGAGGAGGATGAGATCGGAGGAGCAAGAGACTTTTCACCCATCCTACCAAATGCATCTGGTAATGTTGCTTTACACTAAGTATCATCTCTTCTCATGTGATACCTGTAGCACAACTCTGGAGTATCAATATCACTCAAACTTATCTCACCACCATCCACTACAGATCACTCAGCACCCACATGTGACATTATTTCTTTTCACCCTTCTCCTTCTCCCTTATCGTTAAGGCGAACTACCCGTGTCAATGCGGGGGTTCCACCTGAGCAGTATGGATTTGCACATGATATTGCTCATCATGTATTTTACTCTCACATATCACCCAGCCACGAGACCTTTATTGCTTCTTTGGATAGTGTCTTTGTGCCTAAGTGTTGGCAGGTTGCAAAGGAGGATCCAAAGTGGAAAGCTGCGATGATAGAAGAGTTGGAGGCCCACGGGAGCTTGTATCACTAACACATGAGAAGAAGATTGCTGGGTGCAAGTGAGTGTTTACTGTAAAGCAGAACCCAGAGGGAGCAGTGGAGCGATATAAGGCCCGACTGGTGGCAAAGGGTTATTGCCAGACTTATGACAATGATAATGATGAGACCTTTGCACCAGTCGCAAGATGAATACTGTCAGGACCCTAGTCTCCATAGCAGCAAACAATGGATGGAATCTGCATCAGCTCGATGAGAAGAATGCATTCCTCCATGGTGATCTACTCAAGGAGGTGTACATGGACATTCCTTCAGGCTTCGATACTGCTCAGACAGCTGGAAAGGTTTGTAAGCTCAAGAGGTTCTTGTATGGTTTGAAGCAAGCCTCAAGGGCATGGTTCAATAGATTCATGAGGGTTATGGTAGGCATGGGATATAATCAGACCAATGCCGACCATACTATCTTTCTAAAGCACACAGGAGATCATACCATGATGCTGGCAGTCTATGTGGATGATATTATTATCACAGGTGATGATGAGAGTGAGATAACAGAGCTAAAGGTGAGACTGAGCAAAGAATTCGAGGTGAAAGACTTTGGACCGATGAGATACTTCTTGGGATAGAGGTAGTTCGAGGGTCCGAGGGGATAAACTTATGTCAGAGGAAGTATGTCTTAGATTTGCTCAAAGAGACAGGTATGCTAGGCTACAGACCTGCCAAAGTACCAATCGAGCAGAGAGTGACTTTGAGTGCTGATGCTGATGAGCCAGTTGACATATAAAGACATCAGAGATTGGTGGGACGACTGATTTACCTGAGTTATACCCGACCTGACATATCGTTTGCTGTGAGTATGGTAAGCAGGTACATGCACGACCCTAGAAAGGGTCACATTGATGCAATGTACCAGATATTGAGATACTTGAAGAGTGCACCAGGAAAGGGATTGACCTTTCGGAATAACGGGCACTTGAGCATTGAGGGATACTGTGATTCAGATTGAGCTAGTTGTGCTGATGACAGAAAGTCCACATCTGGATAATGCGTGTTTGTAGGATGAAATTTAGTCTCTTGGAAGAGCAAGAAATAGTCCGTGGTTGCCCGTTCTACAGCTGAAGCAGAGTACAGATCTATGGCCTTGAGTGCTACTGAGATGATGTGGTTGAGGTCACTTCTGATGGAGTTGAAAATGAGTAAGGGAGCACAGATGCGGTTATGGTGTGATAACAGGTCAACTGTCAACATTGCAAACAATCCAATTCAACATGACAGAATCAAGCATGTAGAGATTGACAGGTTATTCATCAAAGAGAAGCTGACCAGTGAACTCCTAAAGATGAGACATGTGACTACGAAGGAGCAGATTGTTGATTGTTTTACTAAGGGTCTTAGGGCAATAAATATGGATAGACTTTGTAACAAGATGGACTTGATTGATATCTTTCGCCTATCTTGAGGGGAGTGTTATTTGATATTAGTTATCAGATAAAGTTATGATTGAATAGAGTTCTATAAGACTTCTAATTTTAGAGTTAGTTAAGGTTTGAGTTGTAGTGCTATGTATACCCCAATGGGTTATTCTTAATAAAGTACAAGTTTCATATTATTTTCTACACCGGACAACTAATTATTATCAGCTCGTATGTATAATTTGCTTGTAGCTGAAAGAATGATGCCCAAAAAGTGAAAACAGTGTGCTTGCATGAAATGGCCGAAGTGGCTTGAAATATTTTGCTTGGCGTGATCATCGAATATTATCGCACTGATATAGTTTGTGAGATTGGCATGCAGAGGCGCTAATCTATTCGTTAACTAGATCCGACAAGTTCAATTCCACCAAATGTTTTTCAATGGCTTACATATTTACTTGAAATTTGAGATCTAATGATTCAATTATGCATCATATGCTACAATGATACCTGCAAGGAATATTATCATTGTTTTTTTCTTTGAATATGATTCAAAACTGTATATCCTTCCATATGGAAAGCCTGCCCACTGCTTTTATGTAATCCGTCTTTTCAATTTCAGGTGGCAGTCACACTCTCCACATTGTCATTTTACTGTCGTAGGCGTACAGTACTAGCTGTTTTGGATTTTGTAAATGCTATAAATACTCAAGAGAACAGCTTCGGAACTTTTAGTGATACTTCTTCAACTGCTGCTGCAACACATTCTGCGTCCAGGACAGTCGAGGACGATGGGTTACAGACAGCTCAAGTTGAAGAACATGTCGTAAAATCTTTGCTTGGAAAAGGAAAATCAAGAGTGATTTTTTCTCTACAGTTGGATATGGGCCGTGCTGAGATATTGCTGATGACTGAAAATGACTCAAAACTTGCTACCTTGACTCAAGAAAATTTTCTCACTGACATTAAGGTACATCACGTCTTTCTTGGAGGATTTAGAACTAATCATGTTGGATTTGAAATGACTTTTCTCCATAATATAGGTTTTCCCTTCGTCTTTTAGTATAAGGGCTTCCCTTGGGAATCTCAGAATAAGTGATGACAGTCTAGATATGAATCATATGTACTTCTGGGCTTGCGATATGAGGAATCCTGGCGGTAAATCATTTGTGGAGGTACTTCCTGAATTCTTATTCACCTTTGAATGTCTTAGCTTTATAAATTGCTTATCTAGTATCTTCAGTTATAAATAAATATGAGGTGAGACAATCTTCCTGAAGGTTGAAACTTTTGAATTTGGATGTATCTTCAATCCATTTCTCTTAGGAATTTTGTGATATTTGTTTTATGTGCTTGATTAACATGCTGAAACTCTGGTGTAAATGGGCAGCTGGTATTTTGTTCATTTAGTGTGGACGACGAAGATTATGAGGGTTTTGATTACAGCCTCGTGGGTCAACTGTCTGAAGTTCGAATTGTCTATTTGAATCGCTTTCTTCAAGAGGTTATCTAAAGTTGTATATATTTGTTTCTTCATTATCCAGTATGGAATCACACTTCATGTGATAATATACCGAGTGCAGGTTATCAGTTACTTTATGGGACTTGTTCCTAGCAATTCGAAGGAGGTTGTCCAAATAAAGGATCAAGTGACAAACTCTGAGAAGTTGCTTACAAAAAGTGAAATTGAAGGATCACCAGCAGTGAAATTGGATATCTTGCTTAAAAACCCAATCATATTAATGCCTCAGAGAACAAATAGCAACGAGTGAGTAAAAATTGACTTGAAGATTTCGTGCTTTATGATCAGCTTATTACTTGAGATTAAGCAATCAAGGAGAACGTTGTAGTATGATATTTATATGATTTTCTTGCAGTTATTTGAAACTTGATGTCGTCCAAATCACTGTTCAGAACACGTTTAGATGGTTTGGTGGAAGCAAAAGTGAAATCAAGACTGTACATTTGGAAATAATAGAAGTTGTTGTAAGATACTTTTCTGGTTTCATGCCTGTTATTTACTTGTGAGAACAAGAAGCAGATGAATTGAGTGTGCTTTCATCCATTATGTTCCTTTTTATACTCAACCGAAAAAATCAGTTTCAATTATTTCATCATTCTCTTTTCTTCATTCTATAAATATATTGAGGGCAAGTTTCCTTATTCCTGGTGTTATATTGCTATTTGGTAATGTAAACAGCTTTATATCATTTGTCAAAACAATTTTCTCATAAATATGCAACTTTCCAGGTTGAAGATATCAACTTAAATGTTGGTTCTGGGTCTGAGTTGAGTGAAAGCATAATACAAAATGTCAAGGGTGTGACAGTTGTCACACAGAGGCCCCTCCGTGACTTGTTCCATCAGTTTCCGAATATTGAAGTTGCTATTGCGGTATTCATTCTAAGTGTTGAGTTTACGACGCTCTCCACTGGGCCATTAATTATTGCATGTGCTGCCAATTTGCTGTTTTTGCCTTATATATCTTTGAGATTGACACTAGGTGTTGCACTTAAATTACAGATTGAAGGATTGAAAGCAGTCTTATCCAATAAAGAGTATGAAGTAATAATTGAATGTGCACAAAGTAATATATCAGAGACCCCAAATATCGAGCCTGCAGTAGAAGATGAATCCTCTTCGTCATTAAACAATGGAGTTGGTCACACTATTGTGCAAGGCTCAGAAAACGCAGAATCTGTAACCAGAGCAGATGAAATTTGGGTCGCCACCAAGATTTCTGTCCATATTGATATGGTTGAACTTTGCCTTCATTATGGCACTTCAAGAGATTCATCTCTTGCCTCTCTACAGGTAGTTTTCAATTACCCTCGCGGTTTCTTACTTAATGTATTCGTTTGAACTGAACTGTATTGAAGTGTAGTTATGAACATGAGTTAATTCATCCTCAAAATATCGTGATGGCAATCATTATAGACTTGACAAAGCTTGCTACAGGTCGAGAGATGACTATGGATAAATTTTTTGTGTTTTTAGTTTTTTGTTATCTTTCAAATTTTTATTCACTTGCCGATCAACAGCACCACCAAGAAGTTCATAATTTGTTCAATAAGTTATGCCATTGTTTCTGATAGTTAATTTTTTTTACATAGTACCATACATTTTTCACGGCCTCCGTCATTTGTATTTTTCTGTAAAAATATAGTCATATCTGTGATGCTTTACATGAAGTACATTGTTCTACTTGTTATTAATTTCAACATCCATATGCTAATGATGGTATTGAAATTAAGATTGATGAAGTTCAGAAATGACCTCTTTTATGTGTCTGATAAGCGTGTCATACAGAAGCATATACCTAAGAAATCTCCCACAAAAGAATCTAAATTTGTCTAATTTCTTCCTTTGATATGGAGAAATATCACACCCACATGTGGTCAATATTTATATTTGTATTGGCAAACATGATGAGTATGTGGCATTGCTAATGTATTTAGGGTTTTGTAGTGTAGATGATTAAGAGAGATTATATTTCATGATACATTTCTGCTTTTATTGTTTTTTTGGCTAAGCAAACGGTTTCATTAACATGTATCTCAATTGTTACAATATATACAGCTTACCTTATGTACAGCTCCTACGAATTGTCCAGTTACTTGTTGAAGTGTGTATCTGGTTTATCTTCTTCCTCAAATTATATGACTTCTGGTGACTTGACTTAATGGAAGTCCTGGAACCCCCATATAGATTCCTTTTTGCCACTGCCAGATGAATAGGATGCTAGGTCATTTGTTTAAGTATTTCTTTGATTCTTCGGCGCTCATCAATCTCCTACTACCATGAGTTTCTCGAGAGACCCATTTTTATATCTAATAGTATTCAAGAAATTTATGTGGACTGTTGAGCAGAATGTACCATATCGCACCAAATGCCAGAAATTAATTTTTTACTTTTCAGTTTTACTATGTATTCTGTCAGGAATTGTAATATAAGTCAGGATATTTGTTTGGTACACGCTGGTAGAATACACGGAAGTGCACGGTCCATTAGTTTTGAACTTCTTGAAACTGGTGAGATGTGGGAGAGAACTTCACTTTTTTGCTGTCCAGTGATGTAGTTATGACTTTTTATTCTTTGGAGACACATTTCTGTTGTTCCATTGTTCTTTTTAATTTTTGGAGTTATATATATATATATATTGCTTTGCTCTTGCTCCATTTCTGATAATCATGTTTCTTGTTTACCCCTTTATTTGTTGTGTTCTTTAATGTCTCAGTTACGCTAGATAACACATTTTCATGATTCAGGTGAGTGGACTGTGGCTTTTGTATAAATCTAATACAGTGGGTGAAGGCTTTCTCTCTGCGACACTCAAGGATTTGATTGTTGTTGATGATCGTGAAGGTACAGAAAAGGAGCTCAGATTAGCGATTGGGAAGCTTGGTATGGATTTAGACAATTCACAATGGTTGAATCAAAACATGGATAATGATATTGTTGACGGCAATCGCTGTATGGACAGTCCTAGAAAGTACACACCAGCAATTCTAATACTCGACGCCAAATTTCTTGAACATTCAACATATCTATCTTTATGTATCCAGAGACCGCAAATGCTTGTCGCACTGGATTTTTTACTTGCGATTGTAGAGTTTTTTGTCCCAACAATTCGTGCAGAGCCTTTATATGAGGAGAGTGCTAGCTCTTCCCATTTTCCAGATCCTGTCATACTTGACCAACCAATCTTCTGTCAACCATCTCCTGAATTCATTATTTCACCTCAGAAACCGCTGGTTGCTGATGATGAAAGGTTTGACCATTTCATATATGACGGAGGAGGTGGGATATTGTATCTTAAAGATAGACAGGGATCTAATGTCTGCTCTGCGAGTGTGGAAGCTTTAATCTTTGTGGGGAATGGAAAAAAACTGCAATTCAGAAATATTATAGTGAGGGTAGGTGCTGTTCAACTTTTACTCTGGTCATATATGGGTTATAAAGTCATAGATACGTGAACGTTTTTTCATTTGTTTACTCTTGCAGGGAGGACTGCACCTAGATTCATGTATTTTGTTGGGGATCAATAGTAGCTATTCAGCAGACGAGAATGATAATGTCTTGTTGGAGGGAGAAAATGGAATCCCCTGCCATCACTCATCAGGAAGCAATACTGCTATGGCATCACAGGATGCTGCTTCTGGCATGTCTACGGAGTTGATTTTTGAATTGCAGGTATGCCACTTGATGCATATGTGTTTTGTTTGACATTTTACCATTTAGTTTGAAGAGGTGGCTTATCTTACAGGTGATTGGAGAATTAAAGTTATATTGAATATGATTTTTGTCGAGATGTTAACAAAGAAATACTGCTAAGAAGATATGTTAATGTTGTCACCCAAAGTCAAAATTGAGTTGCACGCCTCAGACAAAGAGCACACCTCCTCATTTATTGCTTGCATGCCTCATTTATCTGTAATGAAATGTGGTGATTGAGTGATTGTCTTTCGTACTATAAATATGGGTTGTAATGAAACGAGAAATAAGTTAAAAGATTCAATAGCAAAAGCTCTCGTTTTTTTGTTCTCCATTTTACAATTTGGTACAGGAGCCAATTTTTCCAAACCCTAATACACATTTCGTTTCCGGTACTTCCGCCCCGATTTCGGCTCCGTTAGTGCTCCTCCAACGCCGGAACCGGTCCCAAAACGTAGCCCATCTCCTCTTTGAGATCTACTCAAAACCCGACGACTTTCGGGCACCACGCGCCGTAGCCGGAAAACGTGAGGTTTTCAGCCGTTTCCGGACGCGTCTAGGGTTGGAATCGCCGGAAACCACCGCCGTTGTGATCGTCGTGAGGAGAGCTTTCTACATTGTAGGTCGCACACCGCCCGCACCGCCGCCGGAGCTCGGAGACAGAATCTTTGCCGCGGCTTGCTCGTCGCAACCGTCAAATCGGTTTTGGTTGATTTTGTGCCGTTTAATGATTATTGGATATGTTGAATTATTTGAGTGGATTTATCGTATTTGCCTAAACTTGGGAATCCAATTAAGCATTGTTGATAGTGTTTTTTGGACTGCGTATTGATGGTGGGTGCTGAGACGTGTGGATTATTGTATGATTGTGGCATGTGGATTGTGTTGTTGTTGTGATTAGTTGTGATTGGAGCTATTGTGTGTAAAATGTCAGGGACAGGAGACAGTGCAGTTAAACAGGGATTGGAGGTCCTAAGGAACCTCAATCTTGAGGTGCTCGGAGCCTTGGTTGAGCTTATAAAGGGAGCGAATGCCTCAACCTTGGCCATTGTCCCTGCCACTGCTCCAATCAAACTTGATCTTCCACCGATCAATTTGAAACTTGATGGATCGGCTAAATAACTTAGTTGGTCTCGCAGGATTGAGACCATCTTAGTAGAGAGAAGGCTGGACGACTTCCTGAGGGAGTGTGAATCAAAGAGTAACATCTCCTCCACTACGGAGTGGAAAGTTACTCATGCTCAACTATGTATCTTGTTTCTGAACTCGATGACTACATCTGTTGCTTCTGCTGTGGATGACCTTAACTTGGTGAGTGAGATGTGGGCTAGTCTGAAGACCACCTATTCCGGAGCTGAAACCAAATTAGGGTATTTCAGCTTCAGCTCCAGGGAGAGAAGTCTATTCAGGAGTATTCTATTTATTTGAAACGATTGTGGGCTGAGATGGATCACTACAACCCGTTGTCCAGCTGTAGTGACTCTAAATGTAAAATACGGCAACGTTTTGAGAAAGAAAGGACTATGAAATTCTAGAAGGATCTGAATTCAATCTTTCACTCGAGGAGATCAGTTTTATTGTTCCAGGCCAAGATTCCATCACTAGATGAGGCTATTGCAGCTATGATTCAAGCGGAGAGTGAGATAAAGATACACTCTACGCCGAGTGTAGTTTCAGGCGCA
>JAOWBN010199091.1:0-27003 GCA_028565015.1 Pinguicula moranensis | reverse complement strand
GGGCTAATTCTCTTCAGGAGAAAAAACTGCAATGGGAAGCCTTAAAGCAGTTTTAGCAAGGCAAGGAAAACAATAAATGGTGTGTCATGGGAGATTTCAACGCAGTTTTGAATAGAGCAGAGAGGAAAGGAGTGACAAGTAGCAGAAATGAGACAGAAATAAGGTTGTTCAACCAATTTGTGGCAAGTATGCAACTGATTGATCTGGGAATGCAGAAAAGGAAATATATGTGGTATGTATCTTCCCTGAAGGCTATGAGTAGACTAGATCGATTTCTAATAAACACAAGATGGATAGGAAATGAGTTCAGCTGGGTACAGATTGGATTAGAAAGAGGAGATTCTGACCACTGCTCGGTAAAACTGATTGCTAAAAATCAAAATTGGGGGGCAAAACCGATAAGGGTCCTGGATGTTTGGCTAGACTCTGAACAATACAAGGACATGGTGAAAAAAGTATGGGTTGAAACAAGGATTGAGGGGTATGCAGGATTTAGAATAAAAGAAAAAATTAAGAAGGTGAGAGAGGAGATAAAGAAGTGGAACCATTCAGCACCCAAAGATTTAGCTGAACAGAGAAAGGAAATCTTGGTGAAAATGAGACAGGCAGAACTGGAAGCTGAAAGAGAAGAAGGACACATAGACTTATTTGAACTGATGACAGGATTAAGACAGCAGCTGGTAGAAGCAACTAGGAAACATGACAGTATATTGCACCAAAAAGCAAGAGTGACATGGATACAAAACAGTGATGCAGATTCGGCATTTTACCATGGCTGGGTGAATAGGAATAGAGTAAGGAGTATGATACAAGGATTACGAGACAATGGAATGTGGGTAGATGAGGTTGACAAAATTAAACAGGCTTTCAAGCAACATTTTCAGAGAAGATTCAGCAGCATGCAGAGATAAAGGATAAGGATAGGTACATTGGAGATGAAGAAATTATCTGATCCTACAAAACACCTGCTGTCAGTACCGTTTAATGAAGAAGAAATCATGGAAGCCATAAAAAACTGTGGTAGCAAGAAGTGCCCGGGACCGGATGGGATTAATTTTGCATTCATTAAGCAGTTTCTACCCAAGATGAAACAAGATATACTCAACATGATGTTAGAATTCTATAGGAATTGTAAGATTGTGAAGGGAGGGAATGCAGCACACATTACACTGATAGCAAAGATCACTTCTCCACAACAAATTTCAGATTATAGGCCTATAACATTGATAGGCTGCATGTACAAGATACTGTCGAAGGTAGTGGCAGGCAGATTGAGTAGAGCTCTGGATGAAATTATCTCGAGAAATCAGATGGCGTTCATTGGAGGGAGACAAATTCTAGATGGGGTTCTGATTACAAATGAACTGGTAGATGAAATGAGGAAAAGAAAGAGGCCAGCACTGATTTTTAAGATAGATTTTGAAAAGGCATATGACACAGTGAGCTGGGACTATTTTTTGGAGGTGATGAAGCAGGTGGACATGCCGGTTTGCTGGTGGTGGTGGATAAAGGAATATCTAGAATCAGCCTCTACATCGGTCCTAGTAAACGGGAGCCCAACTGAGGAGTTTAAACCACAACGTGGCTTAAGACAAGGCAACCCAATCTCACCCTTCTTATTCTTATTGGTGGCTGAAGGTTTTATCGGCATTGATAAACAAGGCAGTAGATCTGAAAATGCTATCTCCAGTAGAAGTGGGAGAAGATCAAACAGTGGTGTCACATTTACAGTTTGCGGACGATACCATAATTTTCTGTCAACCTACCTGGGAGAACATCAAGATTGTTAAGGCAATTCTACACACATTTGAACTGATGTCAGGTTTGAGAGTTAACTTTGGGAAGAGTAGCTTGATGGAATGAATGTGGAACAAAACAGAGTGAAAACCATGGCTAATTACCTGAACTGTAAACAAGGTAATATCCCTTTCAAGTATCTTGGACTACCAATTGGGGCCAATCCAAGGAGAGCTGAAACATGGAAACCGATTATGGAGAAAGTCAGGAAGAGACTAGGACAGTGGGAGAACAAGAACTTATCAGTAGGAGGTAAGCTAGTGCTTATTAATTCGGTGCTAACAGCCTTGCCATCATACTACTTCACATATTTCAAAGCCCCTAGATGTGTTATCCAAACCTTAGAGAGATTAAGAAGAAATTTTTTCTGGGGGGGTAACTTGGACAAAAGAAAAATCTGCTGGATTAAATGGACAAAACTGTGTCAACCGAGGGACCAAGGGGGTTTGGGTATTCGAGGGCTGGTTGAGTATAACAAGGCTATGTTAGGTAAGTGGGGGGGTAGAATACTAGAGAACAAGCAAGAATTATAGAAGGAGATATTGAGATCTAAATATGGCAGCAATGGAAGACTGACAGCAGGGGGGTGGACAGAATTAAGGGAGGAAAAAAGGCTGAGGAGAAGAGGGAGGAGAAGAGGGGAAGCAAGAGCGTCTAAGTATTGGCTAGACCTAAAGGGGATACTAGAGGAGGTATGGTTCAGGAGAGGAATAGAGTGTAGGATAGGGGAAGGAAAATATGTCAATTTCTGGGGGGATAACTGGTATAGGAATTCAATATTGAAAGAAAAATTCACAAGACTATATAGCTTGGATAGGTTATATGACAAATCAGTGAGTGAACATGGGTACTGGGAGGGGGAAACTTGGCATTGGACGTGGGAGTGGATAAGGGAGTTGGGACAACAAGAGAGGAGGGATTTTGATGAACTAACAATCTTCCTGCAGGAGGTAGCAGTCAAGAAACAGCAGACAGACACATATATCCACCGAAACACTGATACAGGGAAGTATACAGTAAAAAAGGCGTATGAGGCAATTCAACAAACAATACCATCACCGTACATGGACGAAGAGAGGAAACTACTCAATCAGAGTTGGTGCACCCTTGTGCCGAAGAAAATCTCAGTATTTATGTGGAGACTGCTGCAGAACGGGCTACCAACAAAATCAAATTTGTAGAACTGGGGAATAATACCGCTTGAAGGGAACACAGATTGCATCTTATGCCAAGAAGAACCGGAAACAGTAGAGCACTTATGTGGAGGAGGATATTACAATGGCTACACATGACCCCAATAGACATGGAGCAAGGTAGTCACCTACAAGAGTTTATGCTACTGAAGCCGCAGAGGATAAATAAGGAGATATGGATGGCGATCTGGATGTGTACTCTCTGGAAAATTTGGAAAACGAGAAACCTTCTACATTTCAACAATCAAGAAATTCAAGCAGAGGAGAGATTGCAAGACATACAAAGACTTACATGGGAGTGGGCAAAATTTAAGAGAAAAAAGGGCTTGGAATACTCATTAAATGATTGGATCATACAACCTGTTGAATGTATGTGTGAGTAAAAGTACATAGATTTTGAGATCACACTACGGATAGGTAGGGAGAAATGAAAATCCGTAATTATGTAAATTTCGTTGGAGTGTTAATACAAATTTTAGCTTATCAAAAAAAAAACTTTGAGCACAACTGCTTCCCTTAGTGTATGATGAAGATCGCCCATTATTTTCCTTAGCTAAACATTTGGATTAGCAGCAGAGGCATCAACAACATGCTCTGCATCTATAGTAGATTGAGCAACTATATCTTGCTTTTTGGACATTCATGAGAAAGCACCCGAGTCTAGCATAAACACATAACCTGTATTGCTCTTTACAACCATCAATTCACTGTCTGAAAATCCCCTTAACAACTTGGTGATATGACTCTTGTAATATATAATTCCATAGTCATGTGATCCTTTGATATATCGTAGCACTCTTTTTGCAACTGCCAGAGGTGGAGGCAGGGGGACAAGGATCCCCCCAAATTTTTAAAAAAATCCCAACAAATTATATGTAATTTTTTTAATTCCCCCCATAATGTATACACAATGCTTCGGATAATATTCCAAAAATCCGCCCAGATGAGTTTCTTGGCACCTCAACATAAGATTCTCGATGCAGTTGGTTTTGGGTTCGAAACCCAGCAAAGTAGGATTGTTCATCTTTATTACAAATCAAAAGAAAAATCTGAGAGGCTAACTAGATTCGAACTTGCGTGGGAATGGGCAAAATTCTAGTTCATTAACCACCGGGTCAGAGATAATATTCAATGAATTTGTCAACATAATTAATATTTATGTGTTAACTAATTCATGCAAATCTCTAATATAATTATTTTTTAGAGTTCAATATTTCAGTTGATAGTTTTATCTAGCATTTGTTATTACGAAACTGACTAAACAATTATTATTGTCTCTATATCGATCGTAGTAACTTCTGAATATACATATCTCACCGATATTGATAACAAAATAATTTCAAAAAATTAAAAATTAAATTTGATTATTCTAATTTTTACTGCAATATTTAGACGCGCATACTCTTGAACCTGATTGACCCCAATCCAACCTACTATATTCAAACCGAAAAAAGTTTGACCCCCCCCCCCTCTCAACAAATTTCCTGGCTCCGTCCCTGGCAATTTTCATTTGAGTTTGTCATGGATCTTGCATGAATTTTGATAGGACGTTTGTTGCATACATAACATTTGGTCTGATGGTGTTAAATACAATAAGCCTCCCACAAATTTTCTGCATAGTTCTGCATGGTGTTAATCTACGGAACAATGTGCATGTGAGAGATTTTGCCCCTAGAATTATCACAATTCTAGCCCAAGCATCAGTTTGTATCAGAGCCTATTATCTTATTCCTTGGATTAACTATAAAATGGTAGGAGATTATGGATGTGGTTTCACGACTCCATAGACGTAATGAAGAAGGATTCTCCGATCCTTACAACCCCAATCCACGACACCATAGACGTATGACCGCAAGGAGTACAACATCAACCTTGGATTCAAGGTGGAGTTCCCGAGTTCCCTATAACCCGAGGGCTTCGTTGATTAGTTGAATGAAGTGGAGTGCATCTTTGAGTATAAGGAGGTGCCTGACAAGATGAAGCTGAAGCTTATGGAAATTAAGCTCAAAGGGAGAGCCTTGGCGTGGTGGGAGCAAACCAAGCAATCCTAGGAGCAGCAAGGCCATTCCAAAATCAAGTCTTGGAACAAGATACGTAGTCATTTTCTCCCCTTTGGATACACTCAGTACCTGTATCAATGTCTCCATACATTGAGTTACAGGGCACGAGTCATTGAGGAGTACATGGAGGATTTCAACCAATTGGTCACCCAAAATTACCTCTCTGAATTTGAGGAACATTTGGTGGGGCAATATATTGACAATCTTTGTCAAATATACAAGATGTGCAAGATGATTGTAGATAGTGGGAGTTGCAAAAATGTGGTAGCCGAGGAGGCTATCCACAAGCTCAACCTCAAGACCGAATGTCATCCCAAACCATACACATTTTCTTCTCTCAACAAGGCCAATGCCTTGTGTCCTTTTTCATCAACAAAAGGTAATTTGACACCGTGTGATGTGATGGTCACCATAGATGCTTGCAACCTTTTTTTAGGTAGAATGTGGAAATATGACTGAGGAGTTTTTCATGATGGGCGGAAGAACACCTATTCCTTTAGCATTTAAGGGAAGAAGGTGGTTCTAGCCCCACATCAAGGGAAAACCACAACTCCCTCGGCCAAGAAGTGCATTGGCCTTCTCTCCATGAGCTGATTCCTTGAGGAGGTCAAGTAGGACAAGATGGTGTTTGCCCTGGTTCCTAGGAGTGATTGGTAGGGAAAGAAAGAGGTCCTTCTTCCTATTGAGGTGCAAGAGTTGTTGTACGAGTTTAGGGACTTGATGCCCGAGGAGCTACCATACGGATTACCTCCTATGAGGGACATCCAACATCAAATTGACTTGGTCCCAGGATCAAGCCTCCCAAATTGTCTGACCTACCATATGAGTCCCAAGGAGGCCAAAAAATTGATAAGACAAGTAAAGGATCTACTTGCACGAGGGTACATTCAAGAGAGCATGAGCCCATGCGCAAGGCCGACCTTGCCCGTACCAAAGAAATGTGGATCATGGCGCATGTGTGTTGATAGTCAAGCCATCCACCACATCATGGTCAAGTATAGATTCCCAATACCTTACCTTGATGACATGTTGGACCATTTGTCTGGAGCATGCGTGGATAGTCATGCCATTTTGCCTTTCCAATTCCCCAATCACCTTCATGTGGTTTATGCATCAAGTGCTTTGGCCGTTTATGGGTGATTTTTTTTCTATGAACTTTGACGACTTACTTATTTATAGCCCTACACTTGAGGCACATCGGGAGCACCAAGGCGCAGGTTTTGTGGTCTTGAGGGTGGAGGCCCCTTTTGTCAACCAAAAGATGTGTGTCTTTGCCACCACTTTGGTAACCTTCCTCGGCTTTGTGGTGTCGAGTGAGGGGGTCCACATTGATCAGTCAAAACTGGAGACCATAGTGGAATGGCCAAGACCCAATACCATCCATGATGTGCGGAGCTTCCATGCACTATCATCCTTCTACCACCGCTTCATCAAGGATTTTAGCTCGGTGACCGCACCAATCAGGGATTGCTTGAAGGGACGTGAGTTTTAGTGTGGACAGATGCAACCGATGCGAGCTTCAACCTAGTGAAGCGCAAGATGACCGAGACTCCTATCTTGGCCTTGCAAAATTTTTGACAAGGAATTTGAAGTGCATTGTTGTTGTGTTGATTTGGTAATTGTGCATCAACTATAATTGCAACTGCGCAAGTTGTATCAAATAATGAAGTGATAAAGTTAATTATCAATCTACGAGGATTGAAGAAGATAAACACCAACTGTAGCTTTTTTGCATGCAATCTGTACAAGCAACAAATCAGTTTAAGATTAAACTAACCTCCGAGACATGAAAACAGTTGAACTAAATAAATCTTTTTGGTATTTTCAGTTTAATGAACACAAACTAAAAGATAATTTATTGGATAGAGATCAAGGGCAGCGACTTCACATCTACGTGCGCACATATGAGGATGGATTATCAGTTTATCTATTAGATTCCAAGCCTATTTGTTCGATGGATTTTGTCTCTCGAACATTAACTTCTCTAGAGACTAGCTCATCTAATGAGGTAGGTAGGTACTCATTTCTTGAATCTCGCAATCTTAAGGCACAAAGTTGATTTTACATGATCTAGCTAAATTCTCATTTCTTGCATCTTGAATAAGCTTAGGTACTACCAATTGGTCGTCAAACAATTGTTAGTTTACGGTGGAGAGCAATAAAATCAAACAAAATGCACGTAGGGGTACATCTCCCCTAGTGAATGGGTTTAGCTCATAATTGAGATACAAGCCTCCCAAAGGGAAATGAAGATAAAAGACATACCACTGTTAAACATGATCTTCTCCCTTTTCTATCCAAAAAACCCGTTTCTTTCTCCTCCTTCCTTTTTATTCATGTTGCTTCTCAGGTGAAATTTATGCCCTTTTATATTTCCTTGCATGTTTGTAGCTTCCCAAGGAAGCTATCGCATATATTTTCTACAACCAGGTACATCATCGATCATCCATTAATTACTGTGCAAGTAGGGTTCCCTGTTTTCCTACCAACATACATCGGGCAATTTTGCATTTGAGAATTCAATTTGTAGAATATGGGGTTGTAGCCTGACTACGATGATCATTTTTTTTCTTGTTTTCACATTCTTATGGTGCTCATGTTAAATCCTTGCAGAATACAAGAAACGAATATGTAAAAGCACTTATTTTTATTGAGGAGTGACACTTTTAAGCTAAAAAGAGTTGTTATAAAAAGGTATAAACTGGACCTACCTACCTTTCCAAACATAAGCCTTTGTGTGTCCTCAAGCAAAAAGCATCTTGTCCCCCTATTCTAGTTCAACTTTTCTTTATGCAACAAGTTTATGTGAATGCACAGAAGACAAATATGATATTACATTGGTGCTAATGGACCTTGAGGGGATATTGCGTATTTCTTAAGACCTTCGTGAGATGGGCACATTGCTGGTAAGTTTCCGGTAAACTCTTATGTCTTAGGTTCATGGTTTAGACGGTTCTCCTACTAGACTCTCCACCCCCTTTTTGTATTTTTCACATTTTTCACATTTTACCATGTCAAGGTGGTCAACAATTGAGATAGACTTTATTTTAAGCCCCCCAAAAAATTCTTTTTCATTGAATCTTTCTGATAGCACTATTACATTTGGCTTGAGACTCATTGATTTTCTTTACATGAGTTGCTCTTTCTCTTCTTTTTAGGGTAGATTTTCGATTTTTCTGTTTTCTTGCTAAATTCCGCAATTCTCTTTCTTTGGGTTTTATTTTTGCTTTTTCTTTTTCTTATCCATAGCTTGTCCCAAACTTGTTTAAGCTCAAAGGGGCTACTTTTTGATGAAGAATCCATCAACATTCCTATCCAACCCAGGACTTAATTCACATTTGTTTTCCATCTACTCGATACCCACTATGCGCCATTCGCTAGTTCCTTGGCTAACATGCAATCCTACCTTAAAGTCCATTTACCTAGTGCATATAATATATTGCTTATATGCAAAGTAACCTTAATGGGAATCAACTGAATAGGCAAAAAAAAATACAGTCCAGCTAAATGAAAGCAAGTAGTTTAACGCAAAAATCAAAATAATTATTCAAGTTCAAAAGTAGTTCCAAAGATATCCAGAACAATGAGATGATAATTCAATTAGTAAAATATATGATACGCATGCACCCCTGACACTTCCCTTATTGTAGAGATAAGTTAATGAAAGTAAAGAGTGTGACTTCCTTGAGGCAGCCGGTGGGGCTTAGTCTGATTATGAGGGATCTACTCGCTCACATCATGAGAAGTTGAGGAATCGTTGGAGCTCGCGTAGGTTGTGTGCTCACTGGGTGAATGCCTTGGGTAGCTTCCATCAGAACAAAAGCAGGTGTCTGTGTGGTCCATGACAATGATCCTCCGTGGTTGGATGGGCTACTATTGGGGTTGCCACTAGAACGTGCACATTAGTGAGACGGGGCATGGTCTTGGGTACGACAATTTTACCTTTTCCATTGGAGCTGCATGTGGAGGGCTGAGTGGTGTAGTCTTCACGGTTTTAGTCTTTGACGTGGAATGACGTGGTGAGATGCAGACAAGTGTAAGGAGAGTGGAAGGCTATGATACTTCCTCAGATCGATTGCGGAGCCTGTCTGAATAGGTTCCAAATTTTTGACACCAAGGCACCTCCAATATTTGATGCGGTTGGTGTTAGCTTTTCCTCGGGTAGCAATTCAACTCTGACCTTCAAGCACATCGTTGTGATGCGTAATGCAAAATGCAAAGAGCTCGACCATTTACTCAGGCTATCAAGGTGCCTCATAATGTCTTTGTAGAGAATCTATCCCACATCATTTGTCATCATCGTCTCAATGACATAGATCAATAGTAATCGCTTTAATTTGACATTGATAGTGTGAGTCATGGGTATTATGCGGGTGCAGAGAAACTTGTGCCAAAGCACGGTGTTGGAGTGGCAATCACTCCTGTTAATGCTCAACTTAGCGGATTCTGTCAAGTGGACTTCTTCCATTTCATGTCCGGCGAGCAGAGGAAATCGTCCACATCCTTCAGATCTGGGTTCTCAAGAAGCTGGGAATATTTGTGATCTTCAATATCCTGTAGGTCGTAGATCACATTTATGGCTTCTGAGCTAAACAAAACAAGACAACCTCTCACCCAAACCTTCCCTGTGTCAGCCATAATCAAGTTGGCATAAAACTCTCACACTAGATTCAGTGAATATTCGCCTGGACTTCCCAAATTTTTTTCCCACCCCCTGTCACTCACTACTAGTCTCAGATTATTCAAGACCCTTGTCGACATTCCTCTTTCCTTGATAATATCTAACACCCCACTGTAGAATCGTAAAACTCTTGAGCCTTACCCCGCTTAAACTTTCCATGTGGTTCAACTTTTGTGGCTTGTGCCATTTTAAGAGCCATTTTCTCTGTAACGACACCAAATATCAACGAAACGACCCAAGTGTTATAGGTTCCTGGATAGCACTTATCAAAAAAAAAAGGTTCCTGGATAGCTATACTTACTCCACAGGTGATGCACAAGACTGCAACAAAGAAGTGGCCATAATAATCGATCAGAAGCTCGACTATGCAGCAACTACTCTATGCACGTGCAGCGTGGCATGGAACTTAGGATTTGACTGTTAGCGGGAAGTTCTCGAAAGGGCATAATTTTTATACTTGCAACTAGGGTAAAAATTGGAAAAAATTACTGGTCTTTTAAATACTAAGTTGCGTGATGGGCCCAATAATTTTGCTGTGCACAATAATTTCTCACCAGCCTAGTTTTGAGGAATTCAATATGGGATTAGGAAAAATAGTTAAGTCTTTTGGGGCGTGTGGAGGGTTGACTATGCTCATCTTCGAATAATCAAAGCAAGAATGTTGCTTCAAAATTCAATCCACAATCCTTGTTATGATCAAAAGAGCTTGGGTTTTTTTTAGAAGCCAACTTTCATTAATAGTAAAAGTAAAATAAGTATGTACAATCTTCTTACAAGAGATAAGAAAGTACAGAAAAATAAGCAAGGACTTTCCAAACATATAGGCAAGTCCTCTTTTTTGTCATCGCACCATTGATCAATTTAACTTCCAGCTATGCAGATTGCCATGTGATTGGCGACAGGGTCATTACCATGCCAGAAAACCCAACTCTGCTTGCTCACCTTATAGTATCAAAGTGATGAGAGTGTTACTTTAGCCAATAAGCAAGGGCCCAATGGCTATTGCAACATTGCTCTTCTAACCTTCAGCTATGTAAGCCGTCATACAAATATGGCTACAAGAGTCTTTATCGAAGTAGTTGTCTTAGCTCAGCCTATTCACCTTATAGCTTCGTAGTCATTTGATCTATGTGACCTCCAGTCTTTCCATGTAACAATCTGAGATCTCAGGGTGGGGGGTGATGTCATCTACAGGATTGAATCCAAAATTTGTTTGAGTTTATGTAAAATTCTCCACGGAAACTGCCAAGTGGAAATTTGTGTTGCCAATCGCCCTCCCTGTACCCCAGTGAGGTAGAAGTGTAACAAAACTGATCAAAACATTTGAAAAGTGGGGGATACCTGATCATAGCCAATTTCTAACACCTTTGATTCTTTCTCAGTTATTGTAGCTGAGAAATCCTTTGAGACTTTGATTGTCAACTTCCTAATCTTAAATGAATCATCATTGTATCGTTGTGATGACCATATTCTCAGATCCAAGGCCATCCTAAACTGTACCTAGGATGCAGAGCATTAAATAGAAGAAACATTACAACAGATGATTTTAAAAATACAGTAAAGATGCACAACACCAAGATCGATAAGCTGATTTATAATCATCATATCATTTCAGATTATGGTTCCCAAACCCGAGGCCATCCTAACCTGTACCTCAATAGGATGCAAAGCAGAAATAGAACAAAAACATTAAGAAACATAAACTAGAAAAGGCTGATTTACATACACATTAAGATGCACAACAACAAGATCGATCATTTGATTTATAATCATCATATCATTCCAGTTTATGGTTCAAACTTCAAAACTATAAACATAATTTAAAGACTCCCTAAAAGTTTCTCAGTTGTGTAGCTGTGTTGTTGCTGCTCAGAGAATTAGAATTTTTAGCAGGCCCTATAGATAACCATGGCTCAAATCATATCATTTTCAGCGTCAGTTCAAGTGTAGCAGCATTATACACTCCCCATTTCCTGTCAGCGGCAGTACCTTATTTATTTAGTACAGCAGGTTCAGTCCCTCATGCCCCTTATGCTACAGTTTGCATTCTAATTCCCTCAACCTTGAAGGCAGGTGACTGGCCGCATGATCCAATCATTGAGTGAGTAGGAGAAGGAGTGGGTTTTTGTTTTCATCCAGGACCGCGTAATTTTCTGTGTTTTGCTGATCAGTTGTGAGACATTGCCCTCGCTAGACTGAAAATGTGCTGCATTTCTAGATAACCATATCTGCCAACATACTGCTATCCATATAGGTTCCCATAGCTCCTTTGGTACCTTCTGGGGCTAACTGATAGAAACTCTTGCAGGGTAGGGGCTGGGGTACCTATAGTCATCAGAGTTGGGTAGAACCAGACTTTTAGCTCAGTCCATACTTTCGCATCTATAGGGCAATGGAAAAATATGTGCTTCTCTGTTTCATGGGCACTCAAACATAGGGGTCATGGAGTATCCTGGGTTTTGGGATTATCGTCCTTCTCTGCAGGGCTGATTTAGTAGGCAGGCCATTCTGTAATAGCTTCCACACGAAAATATTTATTTTCCTGGGCACCATTTTATTCCATATGGCAGATAGTACCTCTTCTTGTTCTTGCGTGTATGCTGTTGGTTTTTGTTCAAGTATCTTATTGTAGGCTTCTTTGACAGTGTAAGCTCCAGCCTGGGTAAACTCGAAGTAATATTTTGTTGTTCTTGTACCTCTGGTGGAATTGTCCTACAGGAAACACTCCAAGTTATTTAAGTCAGAAAATCCAGAGTTTCTCATTAACCTTCTCCAGTTCCAGGTCCACCTCCAGGCGCCTAAACATGTATCCCAATATCCTAAATTTGTGATATATGCTTCTTTATTTGCTGCTATTCTATAAAGGTTTGGGAATCTGCCCGCTAGTAGTGTGCTATGATGCCATCCATCAAGCCAAAATTTAATTTTGTGTCCACTCCCCACTCTAATTCTTTTATACTACTTCATCCAAATACTTCTCATCAATTCCTGTATTGTTCTCCACCATATTGATGCATAAGGATGTCCTCGACATCTTCCCCTTGTTCTGCCATTAGCCACAACTGGTCTATGAAATTCTCTGAAATCTCCTACGATAGAGCCCCATTTTCCCCATACTTGGATTTGATCAGATCCAGAACTAGAATTTTTTCTCCTGCGAGTAGTCTTGCACCCCACTTTCCTAACATAGCCTCATTGAAACTCTGAAGACTCCTAGGCCCTCTTCTTCACTAGTGTAACTATCTTCTCCCATGCTATCCTTCTTTTTTTACACTGCCACATATTATTGTTCCAGAACAAATTTCTCTGTTGTGCAGCTAGTTTTATAAGTACTTGTTGAGGGGCTTTGGCAACTGCAAAAAACTGGGATGGTAAGGATGTTAATATAGAGTTATAAGAGTCAGTTTACCTCCTGAAGATAGATTCTTATGATCCCACGGGTTCAATGACTTGCTAAACTTTTCCAAAACAGGTTTTCACGTTTCTGTTATGGATGTGTTTGCTCCCATGGGTAATCCCAATTATTTGAATGGCAATTTCCCTATTCCACACCCAATATATGTTGCCATTCTTCCACTAAATTCTGACTCTCGTGTATACCTATCAGACTACTCTTCGCATAATTGATTTTGAGTCCAGAGGCCATTTAAAAAATTTTGCAACAGAGCTTTGAATGTTGTTGTCCAGCTGGCCTCTCAAATAATTATAGTGTCATCTGCAAACTGGATATGAGATAGCAGCATCTTATCTTTCCATATTTCCATCCCTTTGAATATTAGCAATTGTATTGCCTTGTTAACCATCACTGACAAGCCTTCATCAACAATCACATAGAGGAGAGGAGACAGAGGATCACCTTGCCTTAACCCTCTTTTGGAAAGAATTCTGTTGTAGGGTTCCCATTCCGCAGCACAGATGTAGATACGGTTTGTAGTAGCTCCTTTATCCACCAAATCCAACAAAGGGGAAGTCTATCTTGGCTAGGACATCAAATAAATAATTCCAGTTGATGATATCAAAAGCTTTTTCAAAATCTACCTTCAAGATAATAACCTGTTTTCTCAGCTTCTTAATCTCATCAACTGCCTTGTTCACATGAAATAATGCTGTGTTGGTGAGGTGATACCATCCAGCACTTCCTTCATCCTATTTTCCAACACGTTTGACAATATTTTTTTCATGGAGCCAATCAAAGTAATCGGCCTATAATCTTGCTCATAGAGTGGGTTGTCCTTGCTTGCCACCAATGTAATGTGTGCTGCATTACTCCCTCGTGCTAACCTAAAGTTTCTATAAAAATCCACAAACATTTATAAGATGTAAGGTTTAAAGAGGTGTATAAAATATTTGATGAAATTGAAATTTAGTCCGCCTGGCCCTGGACTCTTCCTACTGTTGCAGGATTGGATTGCCACCATGATTTCAATTTCTGTGAAGGGTAATATCAGGTTGTTTTTTGCTTATGTTGTCAGTCTAGGAAATTGCATACCTAAGACCTTTGGTCTGTTCCAATCTACCTCGGTAAATCTTTCCTCAAAATGGCTCCTGAAGAAGTTTTTTAATTCATCCGGTTCTTCCAGCCATTTATCCCCTGGCCAGATCCAATTGATTGTGTTCCTTTTCCTATGTTTATTGATCAATTTGCAAAAGTAAACCGTGTTTGCATCTCCTTTTTGGGTCCAGTTGATTCTTTCCTTTTAGAAGTGGACACTATCTGATATCTTTGTGATCCTATCTAATTCATCTTGCTGGGATAGCAAGGTATTCTGCTCAGCCTCAGTAAGGTTTGTAGTTTTTACTTTCAGATCCGTCTCATTGAGTCTCTTGTGCATTTCTTTACTTTCTGCATCTAAGTCCCTATTAGAGCTCCTACTACAATTTCTTACCCCCTCATGCAGAGCTTTAATCTTTGTTTCCAGTCTATAACTTGCATAGCCACTGCAGTTGTTGCTATTCCATAAGTCTTCAACCAGAAAGATGAACTCCCTGATCTCTAGCTAGATATCCAGCATTCTTAGGGGCTTTGGACCCCAATTCAGTGTCCTTGAAGCTAGGAGAATTGGGAAATGGTTAGAGTCATCTCTTTCCAAACCTGTCTGGATCCAATTCACATCATGACCAATCCATCCAGCATTAACTAGGAATCTGTCTAGTCTGCTCATAACATTTAAGGATTTCATATATCTTGTGAATTTTCTCCTTCCCATCCTTAGGTCCTAAAGACACATATCCATGATGAATGCCCTGAATCCCCTATCTCCCCAGTGTAGGTTCTGCTGGTTTGACCTTTTATCTCATGATCTTCAAGAACCGCATTGAAATCTCCCATTACACACCACCTCTCCTCTTCCTTGCCCACATTTAGAGTTATAATTTCATTCGATTGGGCTAATTTCTGTGAAAGATCAGCAGGGCCATAGACATTCAGCTTAATGTATTGTGTAGTGTCTCCAATCCAGTATCCTAAGACACCTAACATGCCATTATCAGAGATTATTATATGCCTACTAAATTTACTTTTATTCCATAAGCATAATAAACCACCAGATTGCCCTACTGCCCCTTGATATACCCAATCCAGATCACTATCATATCAAAAGAGCTCACATGTTTTTTTATTCACCTCATTTATTTTTGTCTTTTGAAGACTTAGGAAGTCCGGCCACTGTGTCAAGATCAGATCCCTTAGTCTTCTCTTTTAACTTGGGTTGTACATGCCTCTTACATTATCAGTTATAACCTTCATTTTAGACACATTATCCTTTCATTCCCCTCAGTCAGATTGCCTTTTTTTCTTTTATTGTAGTTTGTCTGCAGTCTGGCAGCTAACTGACATGCTCTTCAATCTTTGATTAGCCTCATGTTTATCTCCAAATACAAGTCCAAGTTGTTCCCCTATAGCCAGAGTTTGATTAGCTTTGGTGCTCTGCTGATTATAAGATGAGTTTTCCAGCATAGGGGATCTGAAGGGCTTCACTAGGTGACCAATCCAGTTTTCAAGCATAGATTGTTCTTCTTCTTGATTTAGTTCATTTGTCTTATGTGTTTGACTTCTTATTTTAGGCCCTCTACACTTTTACCTTACTTGTACTTTTCTTGGTGTTTGCTAGTCTAGCTTGATAATGGGATCAACCAAAGATAAAGGTGGGAAGTCCGCACTTGAGTATAGGATAGAGTTTTCCTCCTCTATTACTTGGTCATTTTCTATCTCTTGCTGTAGCTCCAACTCTGAAGATACTATACATGTATCACTAGTATCACTATTATCAATCAGAATTATGTGCATTATAGGATTTGAGTCCACTACTTCAATCTTGTCATTAGACTTATATTCAGGATTTGAGTCCACGGCTTCAGATTTCCTATTCATAGGGGATGCCATATTTATGTCCAGAGCCTCAGTCATGCTTGGTACTTGCTTTCCAGTGCATGTCCCAACTTTTTCTACTTTTCTAGCCATTCCATGTGCACCGGTATCAGTTCCTCTATGGTTGGTGGGCTAGGTCACCACTTTATTTTAGTTGGGCAGCAGATGCTTGGATCTTCCCACAAGGCTAGAGAAGTTTGAGATTGAGCCACATTCTCCAATGAAAGATCACCCGGATCAGCATTTTCTTTAGACTCCTGGCTGAGACAGTTCTGACGCTGAGTATTCTCAATCATACCAAAATATTCAAGCAGTTTAACATCCAATGAAGTGTAAGAGTCAAAATGTTCCAAAGACTGGTCATCACTTGTACTGTCAGTAACAATATCCATTTTGTTCCACCAGTTTGCTGCAGGTCTTGTTTCCTGCATTTCAAAAATATACAAGGTATACATGGTACTGTCAAATTTCAAAGAGTGATTACGGGCTACCTGCTTCCAAAGCTCCAGCTGGATCATTATGTTACCAGCTTCCAGGTTGTGTCTCAGCTTAGTATACTCATCCAATTTGATAAAGCATCCCACCTTAGCTCCTATAGCTTCCCATATCTTACTGGACACGTGTTGTAGCAGTAGACCTTCTATTTTTACCCACACTAATCTCTTGGGTACAACCAACTTGGTATCCTCGCTATCCACTCATGGCCTAATCATAGATAACCAGTTTCCCAACCAAGCCCGATCTTTTGCAATCAAGTTTGGCAGGTCTACTGGCTCTTGTTCCCACAATAGAATTCTATCCCCACCCAAGGGACCGACAATGATGTTTTTGTATCCTGCTGCTCTTAGCTCTAGTTTTAGTGCTGTCCATTCTTCTAATATCTTCAAAACTCCCACCCAACTACCCTTTAGCCATTCGCTAGAAACAGAGTCCCCCTGGAAGTTTAGGTCACACTCCATCAGTTGAGATTGTACCACTTGATCTTGTGCATACGTTAACTTGTGGAGGCTCCCACAGTTGGATGTTTCCCCAACATGCCTGCAGGTATAGTCTCCAATCTAGTCTTCATAGATACCTTAGGCTATTGGTCTCCATCAGTCTCCAATCTAATCTTCATAGATACCTTAGGCTACTGGTCTCCATCAGCTCCTACATTTGGGCTCCTCAACTTAGCACTATTTTTCTTGGCCTTTTTCCTCTTATCATATCTAGCAATGTTGACGTTAAGCTTATAGGAGCCTATCCAGGTTTTGTTCAATTGGATCAATTTAGACTCAACATCTTCCACTGGATCCTGGAATACCAATAATCCATAGAGTAAACCTTTACTATCTAGGTTTCGAGCTATCTTGATCATACTGACATTCCCCTGCTTCTGCACTATATGCTTTAAGCTCTCCACCGAGCAGTTTGGTGGGAAATTTGCTATGAAGAAAGTGGGGTTAGATCTGAGTACCTGTTTCAGAGGTTTCAGCTAGTTTATTATTGGCCCAGGATGTTTGAATACTGGTTCACGTCTTGCGATGTCTACCCAGCTTGTGTCTCGTTGATGATTATGCTTCAGTACATACATAGGGGTTATTGCTGCTCGAATAGCTGCTCTTCTCAATCTTTTCCATTGGTGAAAGGATGTGTAAGGCTGAAGGTTGAGGTTGGCTAGATATGATGAATAGTGGATGCTACTGATTTCCAATGGTTGCTAAGGGTAAAGGTAAGGGTAGACTCCCCGGGTGCATAATGCGTACTTGGAGAGGGGAAGCGAGGGGGGGGGGGGGTACTGGTAGCGCTATGGAAACTATTTGGCCATCAATGTCAGCATAGGGTTAATGAAGAGTGCATGGCGAGGGGGTCGGTGAAGGAAATGTATGGAGAGAAATCGAGAAATGTCAAGCAGTAGCGATGGGTTTGTAATCTTCAACAGAAGGAGCTTTCTTGCGAGTTAGAGCAATTGCCTCCAAAGAAGCGTTCTTTTAATGTCACAAGCTTGACGTCCAGATGCTTTAATCTTTAAAGTGAATCATCACGGTGTTGCGCACATTCCTATCATCAAGATATGGCTTCAACCTCTGACCATTCACTTTGAATATCCACTTTTTAGGATGGAAATCTCGACTTCCTCATGCGGTGATATTTAGACCACTTCAAACGAGCCTGACCACCAAGATTTTAATTTTCCTAGAAATAGTCTGAAACAAAAGTTGAAAAGCAATACTTTCTATCATGGATTGAAAGTGCGTCTATCAATAAGCTTGTCATTCCACCTATTTTTTCATTCTTTGTAGATCATTGCGCTTTCATAAGTATCATTTCGTAGTTCATCTAGCTCATTTAGCTAAAATGCCTTTTTTCTCCATAAATGCATTCTATTGTCTTTTCAAATTGTACAACTCCTCAAAGAAGAGGTTTACAATGTAGGAATTCAATACGGAGGACGTTAGTGTGGCTTGATAAAACACTTTTTTTATAAGCTAAGTTCTATTATTAATAATATAAAACGTACACGGATTACAAATATATGTACAATACAAGGAAGAATGTACATAAACTATAGTCCACTAAGAGATTCTTGTAGCTTGATCTTTGAGAGTGATCTTAACATCTTTCCACTCCATTTCTCGCCCTCCAGTATAGACAATGGTGATATGTTATATGGCTCCCTAACTTCATAGAAGATCACATAGCATGACTATCATGACTATCAACTTATCAATTCCCATTTTATGAGGATATTGGTACATAGCTTGGTTGTGTTCATAGGGATATCCCTATATTAAATAGAGGGGATAATTCCGTGTCAAGTGTATAAGATCAAAATCAAAGGATAGCTATAGATTCTCCTATGGATTAACCTTGCTCTTGTATCGTTTTAATCTTTCATTCACTGATCATACTAGACAAAACAGTTCTCATTTGCCATGCATTCTATTGTGACTTCAAGATAACGACATTTGTATTCCATTTCCTCACTAACTTCATAGTCAGCATATTCCATCAATCATCAGTGCAGAATTGTCTATCCATGATTTCAGAGTGAGTAGAAATCGATCAACTACTAGCATATTGATAGTTAGCAAAACTCAGTTAGTATGATAGTAGTTAGATTAATTCATCAATTTCAATGTTCTTCATGAACCCGTGTCATGTTGATACAGGCAAAGATAAGTGATATCAATAACTAAGGACGTATAAAATTCTATCAATCTGTTTAGTGCCTTGTTTGTTGAACTTGTTGATATCTTTATGTACCTGCATGTCAGAACAAAACAGAAGCCAGATGCACTATATATCCTAACCTTCTCTTTCACTGGATTCAAATCAAACAACTTATACACATTAAACTCATTTAAACTGCATGCATATTGCAGGTTGAGTGCACCGGTCATTCAATGAATAAGAAAAAGATTTCTTACATGCTTTTATCCCTAACCATGAATCCTTTTTAGCACCCTGTATGATATTGGGAATATAGATCTCCATCTTACCAAAATGACTCTATTTCGAGTTTTCCATATCTGCCAAATGAAGGAGATCCAAATTGATTTCCATGCCTCTCCTCTAGATTACTCCCCGCTAGTTTATTGCTACAGAAATCCTCCATTTTAGGCACTTCAGTCAGAGGCCAAGCAGTGGTAGTTATAGAACAATTATGAAATAGATAAGTTACAGTTTCCATACATGATCTGCATAATGGGCAGCTTTCTTCCTGGTCCAAGGGAATTATTTTCCTTGATTTGAGAGTGTTCTTTACTGGCATTGCATTCTGGTAAATTCTCCAGCACAATATAGTGTGTTTAGTCTATGAGAAACGGTTCCATAGAGCTGCTAAATCCGTCCTCTCCATCTCAGAGAAGGGCATATCCTGATCTTCAATTAATTATTGATAGGCTGCTTTAGTTATATAGTTTCCAGTCAGGCCCTGTGAGAAGGTAGACTGATCTGCGTACATCTCTATTGGTGCAATTGCCTGGATTAATGAGAGCAGATTTTCTAACAGTGGTTGCTCATGAGATCTCAACTGCCATCTCCACTTAAATGTCCATTGCCACCAGTTTTCAATCCATATTTCTGCATCAACGAGATAGATGTTTTTGTCCACAGTGACACTGTATAATTGAGGAAAGAGTTCTGCTAAACTATCACTTTGTCTCCATCTATCATGCCAGAACTGATGCCATTTCCAGAGCCAATAGATATCTTACGTAGTTCTATGAACCATCTTTCTGATAGGAGATTCTGCAAGTTAGACCACCATGATGATGCATGAGCAGTGCGTCTTCTGCATCCTCTAGTAGCTGTAGGTTGAGACTGGGGTCTCTTTAATTCTCTCAGAGTTCCCACCTGCAAGAAACCTGTTTGGCCATACTTGGAGCACAATATATCCTTAACAAGACCCTGCTGCCCCATTAGAAGTTTTCCTCCCCATTCACCCATCAAGACTTTATTGGCTAATGTCATATTCTTTACTCGCAGACCTCTTACTGTTGTGGCAGAGTAATTTTCTCCCATGAAGTCCACCATACTTTCCTCTTCTCCTTCTTTGAGCCCCCCAAAAAGGATCTTTTCAAGGATGTGAGCCGTTTTATAATCCGAGGAGCTATAAAAACGGAGAAGAAATGAGAAGGAAGGGAGTTCAGAACAGAGTTTAATAGAATTAGCTTATCACCTGCTAAGAGGAGCTTTTTCTCCCAAGCATTGAGTGCTCTTTCATACTTATCCACCACGGGTTTCCAGGTAGCAGATCTACGGTGATTGCTACCCACTGGCAGACCTAGATATTTAAAGGGAAAATGGTCCTCTTTGCATCTCAGGTAATCTGCCATATTTTCAGGATATATTGTTGCATATTAGCTCAATAAAGATTCCCCTTGTCTGAGACCACATTGAGGTATGAATTCCTGTGTAGGACTTCCATTAATAAGAGCTGATGTAGTACCTGATGACAAAAGTTCACCAATCCATGCTATCCATGCTTGGGGAAAATTCATATTTGTCATAGTATCAAAAATATACTTCCAGTTGATTGTGTCAAAAGCTTTCTCAAAGTTAACCTTAAATATGAGGGCCTTCTTCTTCAATTTCTTCATTTCATCCACCACTTCATTTGCTATCAAGACACCATCTAAAATTCTCCTGCCTTTGATGAAGGCCATTTGATTCAGAGAGATAATATAATCCATTATAGCTGCTATTCTGATGCCCAGTGTCTTTGACATAACTTTTGGCATAGAACCAATTAGAGGAATAGGACGATAGTCTTTCAATTTCAGAGGATTGTTCTTCTTGGCTGCTAAAATGATGAGCTGCATTGTTGCCCGTTGCTACCTTGTTGTTCTTATAGAATTCTATCATTATCTGTATAATGTCATCTCTCAACAGTTGGATGAAGTGTTTGATAAACCTAAAGTTTATACCATCTGGACCAGGACTTTTGCCACTTGCACATGAGTTTATGGCCACTAGAATTTTCTGCTCCGTGAATGGCCTGATTAGGATCATACTTGATTTGTGAGAAAGCTGCCTGAAGAGTGCATTCGAGAGATAGGGTCTTTACCAATAATCCTCCATGTATCTATTATGAAAGTGTGTTCTGAAATAGTTTTTCACGGAATCAGCTTCTTCCAGCCAGGTTTGTCCTTCACAGATCCCATGTATAGCATTTTGATTCCTGGATATGTTGATACATCCGTGAAAATAGAATGTATTTGCATCTCCCTTTTGCAGCCAGGCTATTCTTGATTTTGGACAAGCTACACTATCCACTTTATTTGTTATCCACAACAACTCCTCCCATAATTGAGAGATCTCATGGGAGCTCTGTTCAGATATGTTCACTGCATATTCTGCTGCTAGTTCTTTAGCTTGAATTGACTGTAGTATGATCTTGCGGATATCTGACAAGTTTTTAGAGGTAGAAGCATTCCATATATTGATATTCATTCCGAGTCTCCTTATTTTATTCTTAATGATTTGGCTAGCATATATGCCATCAGTAGGCATGTTCCAGGAGCGTTCTACAGAGTGTTATATTCCTCATCACCTAACCAACAATACAATACTCTTGACGGTTTGAGCCCCCAGTTCTGAATAGTAGATGACAAACTGATTGGACAATGGTCTGATTCTTCCTTTTTTAGCCCCATTTGAATCCAGTTGTTCTGTGAGGACATCCATATGTTGTTCAAAAGAAATCTATCTAATCTACTCATGGCTTTGAGGAAGTTTAGATACCAAGTGAAGGTTCTTTTACACATTGGTAGGCCCTACAGGTTTAAATCCCTCACAAAACTGTTGAAGACCTTTATTTCTGCAACATAATTCATATGAGAGCTTCCTTTCCTTTCCTTTCCTTTTGTTTCAGCACCGCATTAAAATCACCCATGATGCACCACTTCTCTTGATCTCTATTTCTATACAGTTGATGCAGCTCATTCCATTATAATTCCTTCTGTGTCAGATCTGATGGGCCATATACATTAATCATGTTAGTGTTCATTTGCTCATCAAGCCATCTTCTTGTGACTCCCAAAAAACCACTGCCTGAGAAAGTATCTATTTGGGTGAATTTTTTGTTGTTCCATATGCAAAGAAGTTCCCGAACTTGGCCTATTGCTCACCCAATCACAATCCTCATTATACCATAACTTTTGGCACAACCTTCTGCAATAATTTCTAGTTTAGTTTTCTGTAGACTTAGAAAATTCATTCCCTGTTGGAGAGTGAGAGACCTTACTCTTTTTTTCTCCCCTGTTCCCCCAGATCACGTACATTATAAGTGGTTATCTTCATTAACAAATGTTCCCCTGACCTTGATCTTACACAGTTTCTTCTTTTTATTCTCTGAATTCATCTGTTTAAGCTTACTCTTTGCTGCTGACGTACTCTTTCCATAGTTAATTCCAATGTCATGTCCAAAGGCTATAGTGTGATTTGCCTCAAGACTAGCATAGCCTAGACTCCTCTGATCCTCCTCAGTTTCCATATGCATTGAGAGATCATACTTCTTAGACCTCTGGTCCATCAGCTACCCCAACCAACTATTCAAGGTGCCCACTTTCCTGAGAATCTTTGTTTCCCTCTGTTTTCCTTGATTGGCTCATAGTCCACGGGCCTGAAGAGCGAGGTTGAGTTGCTCATTTCTTTGTTGACTGGGAAGTGGAGATCTGTTGTATTTGATTTGGATTTTCGAAAGGGGGGAAATCAACCACTGAATTTATGGATGTTAATGTTACTGGCAGTGTTTCCTATTGAATTATGGCCTCAGTAGGGTTCACAAGGATTATGTCTTGTGAGATATTTCCCTGCAGCTGAACCTCTGACCCCTCACTGGATACAAGTGATTCATTTCTAGGATTCTTAGAGCAAGAGGAGTGACCCGTTGGCCACCAGGGCTCCAAGGCACAAGACTCACTGAGTTGAGCTGAGGGGACATACCATGGTTTTCTTGAGCCATTCCATGAGTTTGAGTTAACGCCATCCTGTTCTCTTCTATTATTTCAGTCTTGCTAGACCTCTAATTGATCTAGGGTTGAGTTAAGTTGTTAGCTACTGGTTCTTGTTCATTATCAAAAGCATATAATTCTGATCCATAACTGACCATTTTTTCTGATGATATAGTGGACAATGAGAGATCAAGCCAAGATGAAAAAGTATCCTGTGCTCTTCTAGCCTCATGAACATACAAGAGATAGATCTGATCATCTATACAGGCTTTGATCATATGTAGAATCAGCCTCTCAGTATTGACTTCAATTAGTAACAGGGTTGCATCTAAAGAGGGCAGTCTAATGTTGATTCATCTATTTTAATAACATTCCCTATGACACTTCCAATCTCTTTGATGACAAATTTCTCCCACACTGAAACGGGAATACCATATATTCTAATCATCAGAGGTGTTTGCAGCCATTGAGATAACCATTGCTGATCAGTTTTTGTCAAAGTGTCCATGTCACAATTGTTCAATTCCCATATCTGTATTCTGCCATAACCAAGAGAACTCACTGTGAGATTGGTATAACTTGCTCTCTTTATTGCAATTTGGAACTCGTTAAGGACATATTTATTTCGCAGAATCCCTATCATAGCCCGTGGTAGCCAAGCGAGATTGCTTTTAAAGATTTTGATCTTGTGTATATATTGAGTAGGGGCTGGGGGTATTAAGCGAGGCAGAGCACATTTTTGGTTCGTAGTAGTTGGTGGTGGCCTGGCTTCTCCTCAAGCAATAGATGACTGACCTTGTATAGGTTTGCCAAAGTTAACTGAGACCTGTACTAGCTTAGAAGTAGATTTTATAGATGTAGGCATAGTGGATTTCTGAAGTGAATATTTAGCCAGATTAGCTCGGAGCTTGTAAATCACAAACCACAATTGATTTAGCTGCGAGTTAAGCATCACTGTATCATGTATATTCATATACTCCAAAAAATCCGAAGGGCATACCATCTTTACCAGTTTTGTTAGCTATCCTTAAGGCTTTGACTTGACCTAACCTTCTCAGCCCTTTCTCTATCTGCTCATAAGGACATTGTTTAGGGAAATTGGTGATGAAGAAGGTGGCAGACAGGTTACCTCTACGAGAGTCCATTCCAGTTTTCACAGGCAGAGTATTTTGTTTCCTCAGCATCTGCGCGTATGATACATTTGGGTGTAGATAACTCCATTAGAGGTAGGATGAAGGTGGGTGAGCTCGGAGGAAGGCACGACACATAAACCTCAGTTGGTGTGAAGGGATGCACCATTGAGAATCCATTGAAGCCGAAGTCTCAGTATGACGAGGGAGATATCTACTGGAACATATTGACTACGGATAGTTGAGGGAGCTCCCCAGGCACCAAAGGTGTCCCTGGGGAGGGAGAATTCACACAGAGAAGGTGGATAGGGCAAGAGATGATCTTGAATAATCACAGGACGTGCGAAACCGTGGCAAGGACGGAAACCTTATTGTTCATGTGGAGGACATTGTACGAAGAGGAAAGAAATCTCCATTTGGCTTGATAAAACACCTAAGTAGCTTACAAATGTTTTTATGCGATCATAGTCTTGGGTTGTTGGTTGACCAGGCCCCACTTTGTTTCCATCCTTTTCTCGTTCATTAAGAATCCCCGTTAAGCCATCATCGCACACCATCATCCTCTGGAAGGGAATCTGATGTTTGGTGTATGGATCGAAGCATATGGTAGTTGGAATTCCACCTAGTACATAGGTTCATCTGCAGGAAACCAGCGCTTGAGGTTTCTTCAATGTAATTTCTGAAATTTTCTCCCTATTGAGAGGAAGATTTGACGTATTTGACCATCTTTCTCATCTTGGTTATTCATGTATCTAGCTCCTTCAGTCCATCCTGAACAATCAAGTTCAAGATATATGTCGAGCACCTCATGTGCAAATGTTTATGGCCCAACAAAATTCCACCTTCAATAGGACCAAGCTCCTGCACCTTCTTGCATCTCAATTCATCTAACAACTCCTTATCCAAGACAACGTCTTTGTATCGATGATCGTCATCAAGATCAACCTCCATGTTAATTTGCATGTTATTCTTCAAGGTCTCTAAGTATTTGTCGTTTGTTGTTGCATTATCGACAGTGATCATCAAAACATATATAAGAAGATAACATATATCATCATCCAAGAAACAAACATATAAAATAAAAAGGAAAGACAAACATAAGAAAGAAAAGTTAACCTTATTGAGTTTTCAATCCTTCAACACTTATTCCACCACCATCAAAAGTGCTATACCAGTGTGTATGATAATCTTTCGGAATCCAAGAACTCTCTTGTGTAGTACCTAGTTTGTGTCAATGAAATATGCTGTAACACACATGTAGGAAATATTTTGAAGAGATGTCCACGTGTCAGTGGTCAAACATATCATTGGATTTAAATCCCTAAGACTTTTTTTTCAAATTACTTCTCTCAGACACAAGATATTTTCATGCAATCTCATTGTACTGATTTTCTTTCGATCATTCTAAACCTTGGCTCTAAACCATTGACAAACTTGATAAAACCAGGCTTCTCTACAAGCAGAAACAATTGCTCTTCTTTAACAATAAATTCAGCAAGCAATCTATGAATACACTTCAGATTAAGTATCTAATGTTATATTCCTCCCCAAGGATAAAGCATCAAACGTGATTTTCTTTTGAAGTCGTTCAACGACTATAGGCCCATGTGGAATCTTACTACAATACTTCCTTATATGTTTCAGCATACCAAAAGTCCCTGAAACTTTACTAACGCAAGAAACTATTACTTTACAATGCTTGCATTGCGCTTCCCCCATTCTCTCATCATTTTTCCCTATAATAGGAACAAAATGTTGTCAGACTTTCAACCATAGTGCCAGGGCCTTCCTTTTTTTTGGGTGGTGGTGGTGGTGGGGAGCTGTTGAAGTCGAAGGTGTTTCTTCAATCTGTTGAGAACTTGTTCCGTCAAAGTCTTATTCTTCTATTTCAATGTGAGAAGTGTTAACATCTATGATCGCAAAAAAAACAACAAACATATAGATCCTTAAGCTCGCCTAATGAAGTTAGAAAAGTGAAAACAAAGGCAGCACATGATGAACCCGAAAATTAAAACAAAGGCAGAAGGAGTCCTTTTACCTTCCTGTTTTGCTATTTATGTGGCCAAGGATCACAGTTTATGGTGAGCGTCCTCTAATTGTGTTATATTTAAAGAAGAAAGGGAATCTTAGCACTCTAAGCTAAGTATCCCAAATTTGCATAAATCATGATTACTTAGTTTTGTATAAAGACCTTATCATGAAGTTGCTTTCCAATATGAAACAAGGATATTAACTATTAAGTGGGTGTTTGCAAACTCCACGGAAAAGCACCTTTTGGCTTTTGGCTGTGGAAAAGCCTATTTGGACTGTTTGCAATTTTGGCTTTTGGCGTTTGA
>JAOWBN010199080.1:0-14939 GCA_028565015.1 Pinguicula moranensis | reverse complement strand
CTCACAATGTAATTTTTTTCTTGATAAAAAAAATATAAAAAAATAGAAAATAAGTGTTGAAATCATAACAGAAAATATTATCACCCCCCAAAAAAATTATTTTACTCCTAAATATTTTGTTGTCTTGATTCTATTCTATAAATTTGTTTATACTTTTCATCTCTATTTAATAAATCTACTTTGTTTGTGTAAATCTCTTTTAAAAAATATTTATATGAACAAATTAAGCATGTAAAAAAATCAGCTAGTCTAAACAAATTAGGTAGCTTTTTCTTATCATTATTTGAATTGATAAAATTATTAATTTTCATAACTAATAAGCAAATAAATTATTTTTCATCTATAAAAAGTGTATATCATTCCTCTCAAAAAATTTATTTCCCCCCTCACCCACAAAAAAAAAAATCGTATGACCTTACCTAAAATTTTTTTAAGCCCCCTATAAAAAACATTTCTAGGTCTGCCCTTGGTCTGTTTTGTCTTCTTTAGCAGGCTGAGAGTGATGGAGCTTGGAAGCATGATCCTCATTGTCTGTTTTGTCGTCTTCAGCAGGCTGAGAGTGATGGAGCATGGGGCTAACAGAGATATTCACAAATACAGAAATAACATAACAAATAAAGTAATCAAGAATCACCTTTCATGATTGTATTATAAATCTTCAACAGCTTTAAAGCATAGGATCTAACAATCGTACGAATTTTTCTCTCACAGAAAATCAGTCAGGAAGGATTTCTTGAATTCAACAACCGTATGACCATGTATATATTTAATCTGACTCATTAATGGGCAGATCATTTACCACTTAACTTTCTTACAATAAGTAAGTGGTATTGGTTTGGACAAATTCTATTAAATCTCATAAACTCATATCCTTGATTAACCCAATTAATTGGAAGCCCATAAAAACTTTTTTTTTCACTTCAAAATAATTTGAAACAAAATAAGATTTAAAATAAATCTTTTGTAAAAAATAACTTTAAATAAAATTATTTTTCAAGAACAACAAGAGAAAATGAACAATTACAACATTCTTGTCTTCCTTCCACCATTGTATATACATGATAGCAGCTTTGATCCATGGTGACCGTGATATGATCTTCGATAGGAATTTCGATCTTTTTACCAACTTATGCAGAGTATTCTAATTCACCTGAAGATTTGGATAAGAGGACGAATCCTTCCCAGGAGGGAGGGGATGATGTGATTGTTGGAGGTTCGAGACGGATTTGGATTCTTGCATGGTTTAAAATAATTGGACCCTGCAATATAAATTACAGCAAAGCGCAGTTTCATGGTTTCTTCCAATAGGAAGCACAAACATGGTCGGATCAATCTGAAAATTTAACTAGAGTCATAAAACTCAATGGGGGTATTTGTGTTTAAAGGAGACCTAATTTTAATGGTCAGATCGTGAGATATGGATTTTGAAACAGACTGCTCTTGTTCAGTCACGATTTGCTATTTGCAGCACTGCGCAGTCTTGGTTTTATTGGGGATCAGAGGTCTCAAAGTGTTTTGATCAAACCGAAATTTTACCCAGTTACAGGAGACTTCTTGAGGCATATGCTTCCAAAAGGATATTTAATTCTAACGGTCCGATGATGAGCTATATTTTTTGTAGCATACTATTCTCAAATTGGAAGCTGCACGCGATTTATTGAGACCAAATTAAGCATATGATATATTGCAGGTTTCGAAGACCACGGCCCCTGCTAAAAGCTGCCAAGAGGATGTTCATTTTATTGATTATGTATTTTAATTAAATCAATTCATTAGTTTGTTAGGATTTCGAATATTAATATAACTAGAAATTTCCTACTTTTTAGGAACTATGTTAGTATGGGCTTCTTATTTAGGTAAGGTCCAATTTTAATAGGAGTTAAATTAGGTATAGAGGGCCATTAAAATTATAACCTATTTAAAGGCAGATTTCATCTTTTTCAGGGGAGATTTTAGACGTTAATTTTATTATGAGTTTTGAGAGAGATCTCTTTATTTATTGAATTCTTATTCTAAAGAGAATTAAGTTGCATGCATCTTAGGGAGGGTACATGTAAAGGTTGATTCTATGATGCTCGTATTTGTCATAGAGTAGATCCTTGGGTAGGCGTTTGATTGAACCTCTGGTTTACATTCATTTTTAGCGTAGTAGTTGGCTAGGGGTTGATGTTCCATGTTTAATTAGGTTTCTACGGCATAATACGTTTCTTCCATCTCTGTTCATTTCCATCCTTCTATTTCGTGTAACTTTTTGTTGGGTTGCACAATCTATCCTTTTATTTTTATTAATTTCGAAATTGTGTCATACATGTGTTTTTGTAGATACAAGAATAAGTTCCTGACTCCACGTTTTCATTATGTGAGCAAAAATTCACATCAACCTCTTTTGCGGGGCATCTCTTCCCTTCAAAGTGTATTCTATTTCTTAGCTTTCAGACCTACTAGTTAAAAGAAATCCAGATTGACTTCCATGCATCCAGATTAGTGCCTGGGGGTTTGTTAGAACATAATTGGATTAAGTTAGGAACATTCTGTGCCCTATCCATCACTGATAAGAGCCATATTGTATTCCCTACGAAATGGAGATTGTTAGCGTACAAGATCGAAATAAATGAGTAAATATTTCTTCACCTGTTTGACATAGAATGTAGCTGATATTATGATCAGTAGGGATGATCCTTCTTTGGTGTAGAGTTGATCTCAGGGGCAGTGCTTGCAGTTGGGAGTGCCCTGCCATGATTATTTGCTTCTTTGGTGAAAACCTGTTCCACAGCTACCTTAATTGGCTAACTACTTCATTTGGCATTACCTAATCAGATACATTCAGTATATGCTGGTATGCAGAACTAGTAGAATAGTGTCCATCATTGCTTCGTTTCAATATATAATGATCCACTAATCCGTACACCCTCATCATTTCTTGCTGCCATTCTTTACTGTATATTCCATTCCCAACCACCATTCCTCCAAGTACATGATGTTGATACTAGAGCTTGTTTATCTGCTGCAATCCTGTACAAATATAGGAAAGATTCAGCAAGTGAATTATATACACATCATTTATCTTGCCAAAATCTGACTCTTGTCCGTGCGCCTAGGTGGATATCCACATTATTTGCATACCATTCTTGACTGAGAAGGTCCATCAGATCCTTCCACCAGGTAGAGGCATAACCCATTCTTGACTGAGAAGGTCCATCAGATCTTTCCTCACTGCCTAAAGGAAGCAGTTCATAATAGAACCCCGGGAGTGGATTATTGCATGTAAAATTTTATGGATAATTTTACTCAAAATTTGAAAACAGTTACAAATCTAAAAAATAGTAATTAAATACAAAATAAAGAAGGCATCAAACAAGAAATTGAACTTGCAAAATGTAAAAATATGCTGACAAAACCCTACACTGTGTTGATCTATAAACCCTACAAATGGGATCTCCCAAAATACTCGCCCAAATGCAATCCTAGAACCCTAGTAAATCGTAACCCAACTACGAAAAATGCATAAAAAAAAATAACAAAAAATAAACTATCTATTGTAAGACATGAAGGATTCGTCGCTCCCCAAAATTGGAATGAAGAATGTGGTTATCGCTTGAAAGGGAAATGATAGTAGGTTTTCCTTTTTATATTTGGTAATATGGTAATTAATTAATATTTGGATGGGCAAAAGGGTAAATTCACAATCGGGTCAAAGACGCGATAAAATAAACGCCGCATGAATTTAGGATAGAACTATGAGAGCAGTCCATGTTTTATTCCTACTTGAAAAGTTATCCCGTGGGCAGGAAAAATGTCGATTGAGGTACTAAACATGGATACAAATGGAATAACTCACTGAAAAATGACTTTATTTGTCTTCAAAATATGAAGTAGCTGGAAGCCAAAAGATGACACGACGTGCTATAGATCTATAGAAGATAAGACCAGCACAACAGGCAATAAATAGAGCATATTTGCAATGGAGGAAGCAATAAGAGGAAAGAAAAAGGATAAGGATTCAGATAATAAGAGAAAACTCGGTGATACTATATTTCCATGATCAATACAATGCTCAAGATATGCACAAGATATTCCGAGAATTCGGAACTTCTACGGATGTCCACATTTCACCAGAACTCAACCGTCTAGGGAAAAGGTTTGGATTCATCACCTTCAAGGTAGGGAAGCAGTATCTCTCACAATACCTTAATGGAATAAAAGTGTATCATGTAAGGTTGAAGGTAAATTTATCAAAATATGATAGAGCTTCGGACCCAAAGAAGGCTAAGCCAACGGAGGCAAAACCCCTGCAAGTGAAAGCTTCAGGCCAACGGAGGGGAAGCTGAAATGGGTGAACTGTGCAACCATATTTGTATTAATAGATGGAAAAAATATGAATCACCTGGAAGAGACACTAATAACAAAGGGATACATCTTTTATTATTGCTCCAATGTCTGCACGGAATAACTTCTTTATCTTACCACGAAATGAAGAAAATCATAAATTTGTCAATGAACGTAATACACAAATAGATAAGGTTATCAAAAGGGTTCGACCATGGCAGTGCACTGATGAACCTGAAGGAGCAACTCGACTCTGCGGGATAAGAGTCGACAAAGTCCCGATAAAATTCCAGTGGATAAATCATACTGTTGGGCCACTCGAAAGCTTGGTACATTCACTTAGACTGGTGTCACACTTAGGCAAACAAAAACTCTCCGATCTGGAACTGTACTACGACGTAGTTTGTGTTGAATATGATGAATCAGATGAGTTTTAACTCAAAATACATCAGATGGATAAAGGAATGCATGTCTACTACATCAATTTCAGTCTTAATAAATGTCCTACTGAACAATTCTTTCCTAAAAAAAGGGATTGAGGAAGGGTGATTCATTATCACCCTACTTGTTTCTTATAGCAGCGGAGGGCATAAGCATACTCACCAAGAAAGCACAGGCAAGAGGGTTGTATGAGGGCTTTGCTATGAGAACACAAAAATTTACAATCTTACAATACGCAGATGATACCCTATTGTTTAGCAGTGGTAGTGAGAAAGGCATACAAGTTATCAAGAATACACTAAGGTGTATGGAAGCTATCTCAGGCTTGCAAGTAAATTTCCACAAGAGCAAAATATTTCATATCATTCTTACAAGCACAACAACAAAAAGGCCAGCAAGCATATTATTGTTAGTTGGACACCTTACCAACAAAATACTTGGGGCTCCCACTGGGGCCAAGCAACAGAGGGTAACACTTTGGAATCCAGTGTTAAAATCACTTAAAACAAGGTTGTGTACATGGGAAAACAAACACTTAAGCTTCGGAGTAAGGCTAGTCTTTACAAAAATAGTTTCGTCACAACTGCCAGTGTACTACTTTTCTATGTACAAAGCACCAAAGGCAATCACTAACTCAATTAGGAAAATGCAAAGTCAGTTTTTATTGGGAGGGGGACAAACAAAAAGAAGAAAATTGCATGAATACCATGGTCCAAGATGACACAACCCAAAAGCAGTAGGGGTTAGGAATTCGGGACCTTGAGGCTTTCAACAAAGTTTTATTCACAAAATGGGTCTGGAAGCTACTCTCCACACAAGATAGTAGTTGGAATGAAATCTTACGAGTTAAATATGGAAGGTTTTCAAGAGTTATTCACTTTCAAGTGTTATCTTATAATGACGACGCTTGTAGAGGCATGTACCCGCAAATATGAGGTTTTAAGGCAACCTGAGAAGCTATAAATTCGAATCAATGTTGTTGTGATCCCATCTCTAGAGTATGTGCAAGTCAGGCGAGTGATAACTGAAGTGGGGTCTAAGGAATATGTTCAGGTGCTTGAGCCACATTCCAAGCTTCATCAGGGGAGGTTGAGCTCCACAATTTTTTTTCCTTCTATCCTTTTCTTTCCCTCGTGTATTTTCTACATCCTTCTTTCACATTTGTACATAAACCTTATTTTCTTATTGGAGAATTTCGTCATGACAAAACAAAAAACTCCAAAAGGAGCTCGCATAATTTATTCCTCAGGAACAAAATTAACAAATGGATCTGGATACAAAATAAAGAGGGGAAATATTCAGTACAGAGTGCTTACCAGAATATCTGCAGAACGAATTGTCAAATTTTCCCTAGAGATAAACCAAATCAAACATACCCAGTAAATCTCGCCCTAAAACACGCCCTATAACAGGGTTTGGGAAGGGCAATATGTACACAGCTCAATTCCTTATTGAATAACCTAACACCCCTGCCAATTAAAGATGTCAACTGGAGAATGCTACGAAATTGGGTTCCAACGATGCAAAAAATGAACAAAAGGAACATTATTGAGCAGACAGCGACATCATTATTATGTCAACTGTGCAGTGTGCAGAGCGAAATAATGAGTCACATGTCCGCCATTTGTGATTGGACTTACAAATTCTTGCAATTGGTGTATAAGTGGCTCGATTACGCCAGGGGATTACACTCTGATCCCAAAACAAATTACCAGATTCATATGGGCATACGAGGCGGTAGGAAGGGGCGAAAGGAATAGAGAATGATATCGTCAATAGCAAATTGGCATATCTGGCTCCACCAAAACTGAGTGATATTTCAACAGGATGGCAGAGAACCAGGCGAAGTCTTCAAATTTTTTCGGGAAAAAAACTGGGAAAATATAAGGACGAAGAAAAAGAAGGTTGTAGGATATGGGCTGGCTCAATGGAGAGGAGGGCCAAAAATCATAATGAATAGCTAGAAAATAACGGTCCAGCCTTATAATTCTTTTATTAAATAATAATAAAATATAAAATTTCCTATCAAAAAAAGTATGGAACTCTTTTTTTAAATGAAAAGAACTTGCATTAATAAAATCATCCTGGAAATGAGGTGTTCATATTACAAAAGCTTTTGCTATAGCTCCACAATTTTCCTTTTTCCATATTCAATCATCTAACTTATTTTAAAGCTTGTTATGCTCCATTTATCTAATCTAAGAAATCTCCTTGGCCGCCTAGGCAACTCTTGGTTGCTCCAGAATCTTTGATTTTTTCCTTCAGCTCCCTGCTTTGCTAGAAAGTCTGCAATGTAATTCCCTTCTCTATATATATGTTGAACATGTAGCCTGATGCCTTCCATCTCTTCTTTAAGCTCCTCCCAAGCCATCCCAAGTCTCAGTTTTTGCATCCGTTCTTCAGGATCCAATTTTTTAAGAGCAATAAGTCCCTCATTATTCTACTGCATCCAGCTGTTCACGGGTTCCCTCTAGAGCTTATGTCCGTGTTTAGTTTAATATACCCTTCTTCCGGTTTCCTCCATCGGATTATTCTGAACTTGTCTTTCACCTTCCAGTTTATCCTTATATTGATCTGCTGCAGAATGGTGGCATCATGTACCTGCATCCAAAACTGTTGCTAGCTCCTTCTGTAATTTCTGAAATCAATTTTTTTAACCCGCGCCATAGCTGCTCATCCGTCTGCTTGAGGTCTTCAAATCTTGATTGGCATCTGTTCACCCATAAAGACCAAGTCAGAATAAGAGGCATAATACTTGAAAGAAAACCTTGTAATTTATTGTTTGATGTCATTCTCTGCCATTGCTTGATTCTATCCTTCCAATCAATTGACTGAGAGAATGATCTTCTTATCAATCTTGCCGCTCTGCTCCACATTTCTTTTGTTATTGGACTGTCTGAGAGAACATGATCTAGTGTTTCTTGGGATCTTTCTCTGCAACAATCACATGCTGAACATATTGACACCCCTTTCTTTATCACTTGATCATCCGTGGGTAGGCTTCTTCTCCAAGCTTTCCAAGTACCTACATAAATTTTCAGAGGCGGCTTTTTATTCCATATGCATTCAACTTCTGAGTTTGCCTCCCCATTCACTCCCCATTCACTCTTCCAAGTACCTACATAAAGTAGGACATCATCCTCTGGTTCCAAATAATTCTGTCTTTCATCCCCTATTCTTTTGGTGCCTTAATTGCTTTAGTCTCCTCTGCTAAATCATGTCCTACTTTTAGAAGGAGATCAGCGTACTTCCATTTCCCATTGTTAACAAAATCTGTCACCTCATGTTTCTTTATTCCTGATTCCTAAACCCTGTCTCCCAGCAGACCTCTTGCCATCTACTTGTCCCACCAAAAGCTTGAATTTCCTCCTTTCAGCATCACTTGTACCTATTCAATAACCTCTTTTTTCACTGATAGTACAAATTTCGAGAATCTGCTGTCACCTTGTTTTGGAGGCTGCGCCATCAGATGGTCTTTTCAGTGAAATCTGGCCTTCAAATACTTGCTCATCAGATTTTCTTCTGTGAGTAGTTTGTAACACAACCTCATGGCCATTGCTTTTTGTAGTTACACAAGATCCCTAATACCAACCCACCTTCAAGACACTAGTTTACAGATCATGCTCCATCTTTTCCAGTGAACTTTTGGCCTCCCATCTTTCTGTCCCCAGAAGAAGTTAGCTAACATTATCCTGATTTCCTTGAGGACACTTTGTGGTAACCTCATTACGGACATGATGTGCATGGGGAGCCCTTCCATTACAAGTCACATAAGAGTCAACCTGCCACCCTGCGAGAGAAGCTTCCCTTTCCAACCTGCAATCCTCTTTCTGAATTTTGTAATCATGGGCTCAAACATACTTCTAGTGAGGCGTCCTGTGTTCAATGGAGCCCCTAGGTAAGTCATTGGGAATTTTCCTTCTTCAAATCCTGTGATTCTTAGGTTACTCCTTCTCCTCACCCATCCAATATCAGTAGACATAAACAAGGCACTCTTCTCCGTGCAAACTTCCTGTCCTGACCAAGTGCAGTATTGTGTCAAATTCCTAGTTATTGTCTTAATCGATCCCACATCCCCTCGTGCAAATATCAGGATGTCATCTGCATACATCAAGTGAGAGACTACCGGAGCTCCAATGGGAAGACAATATCTGCCTATCTGACCTCTATCAACCTCCTTGCTGATCAGTACTGACAAAGCATCTTGCATTAATATGAAGAGATAAGGGGACAAAGGATCTCTTTGCCTCAAACCCCCTTTCTGCTTCAAATAACCCAACTGAAACTCCTTTCATTTGATTAGAAAACCACTGTCCACGCACACAACTCATAATGAGTGTCCTTGTCTCTCCATCAAACTCTTTGTATCTCAAGATTGATTCCATAAATGCCCAGGAAACCTAGTCATATGCTTTCTTCATATCCAGTTTGATTATCACATTTCCACCATGCTGTTTTTTGTTCAGCTCTTGGGTCAGGTCTTGTGCCAAGATTATACTATAAAAAATGCTTATATTCCTCACAAATGCCCCCTGCATTCTGGACACCAGATTTTGCATGTGACCTTTTAATCTTCCTGCCATCACCTTTACAATAATCTTATACACAACCATGCAAAGACTGATAGGCCTAAACTGAGTAAAAGATTGTGGATGATCTTTCTTCGGAATCAAAGTAAATAGACTGGATTGAAACATTCGTGGAGGTTTATGATCCCTGAAAAATTCTCTCACTGCCCCTGTCAGATCCTGACCTGTAATGTCCCATATTTTCATAAAGAAATCCGCTCCAAACCCATCCGGGCCAGGGGCACTGATTCCAAGAATAGACCATAGTGCCTCTCTAATTTCTTCCAAAGATGGGATGGCTCTAATTTTCCTGTTTTCCACTGAAGATAGTTTCTGTGTAAACAGAGTGTCAAGTTCTTCTTCCTTACCATTCATCTCCACTTTCAGAAAATTTAGAGCACAAGAGTCTATACAACCATTAAACTCTTGCATTGGTGCTAGAGGTCTATTCACTCTACCATTATTTGCATTGTTATTTCTGATGACATTAAAATCCCCCAATATTACCCATGGGAGACTGCTTTTCTGAACCATGTGCAAGTACTGCCATAAGTCACGCCGTTGTTCCTTTGAGCATTTCCCATAAACAAATGTAACATGTACTATTTTACCCCCTGCTCCCATCTCCATGTCAGGGCTTGCTCATGAGAGCTCATAACTCTAAATTCATCCTCTGTCTTCCAGAAAACCCATAGTTTCCCTCCTAGTTCTCCATTCGTTGCATGGTATTTCATCTGAATACTGTGTCCAATCCATTTCAGTCTTCTTTCCTTATGCATTGGCTTTGCCAAGGCCAACAGATTGATCGCAGATCCAAGAATCCATTTTCTTATCTGTTTGGTAGATATTTTCAGACCCCTTTAGTTCCAGAATACAATCTTGTTCGGCATCTTCACTTGTATGTAGGTTTAGTTTGCTTTGTTCTACCCGATTTCCTATTAGTTCTCTTTACTTCCTGATATCCTTTCCTTATTTCCGGTTGTGAATCTGAATCATATAATTTGTTATGATGCTCCTTTTGTGTCTCAATTCCTTCCCCCTCTGATTCCCCTTTCTCCAGTTCTTCCATCTTTACCTCATCTCCCCAAAACTTTCTTGGGACTCCATCATTTCCGAACTTCTGAACAGTACTTAATCCCTCCTCTTCAATCCTGCCTAGCCCCAGACTTGGTTCCAATTATCTGTAGGCTCCTCTATCCCTTCTTTCATAGTTTCTTTCTCCTGCTCTTCTGTTATTCTTTCCGTGGAGCACTCTTCGCTTACCTCTTCCTTATAACTCTTTTTCTTATTTTTGTCCCTTGTGTATGTCTTCGGAGTCCTGTTCAACCTTCTACACCTATTGTGGGCTCATTAACCTCCTCCTCGGACCTTGTTTCATAAGTTTGCTCTTCAGTCAACCTCTCTTTCCCTTTTTCACAGCTAATATGGCTATCTTCTAATATTTCAGCTTGTCTGGTCTTTTCTCCAGCATTAAAAGATTCCTTTCCCCCTAGCATTTTTTGTTTAATTTCTTTGTTGTTGTTCCCTGATTGTTCTATCCCATCCACTACATTTTCCTCCAACGTACCACCTTCTTTTGTATCTAAAGAAACTTCTGACAGCGGGCAGTCTCCTACATTATCCCCCAACGGTAACGTTCCATTTTCAGCCAGGAGAGTGATGCTACACTCTCCTTCTGTCCTTTCTGATGATTTCCGACTGTCAGTCCTTGTTATGCGTGTCAATCCCTCTAATGGATCCTTCCCCGTACCCGGCCTGAATAATTCCGGCCAGTTGACCTTGTCTAACCCCAGCGCTGCATTTTGGGTATTCACCGAAATTATCCCCTGAACTTTCCGCCACTTCAAAGGTTCCTCCCTTACCTGAATCGGAAATATTTGATTTCTCACGGTGACTTGAAACCATGGGATTGGTGCCGACGCATCCTTCATCCTGATCTGAACGCATGCCGTAACATAATCTCGCTCATCTGCCCTACGTTCCTCCATCTGAAGCAGTTGGCCTGTATCCACCAATAGATCGCTGAAGAACCTCCTAGACCAGCATTTGATCGGCACCCCGCGCAAATTAACCCGTTTATCATTAGGATGCGCCACTGCCAGCAGAGACCACCGTCGCACCTCCGTAATTCAAACATTTTCCCAGTTATGCATCGTGCGCATAAACTCTATCATCGAGTTCTCCGAGTCCGGGTGGATCAATATCTCCAACCCCGGCAGGAGGTAAATTGTTATCCGCTCCAGTCCTTTCCGACTCCGTATCTTTCACAAGATTTGCTCCTTCAAAACTCCGTTTACCAAAGCAATCAGGCATGTCCTCAACCAGTCCATTTCTTCCTCTGTTGGATCAAAGGAGAATTGCCAAACCTCCGGCTTAGGAGCTTGGACTGGGTTTTTCTTGATTTGTTCCACCCTTCTCTGCTGCTGAGGGAGAACCGGCTTTAGGTATCTGACTACACTTGCACGCAGCACCAAGCCCCAGCCTGCATTTCATTCAGCTCTTGCACCATCTTTCTGATACATTCAACCATCTCGAAGCGAACGAATCCAAACCTTTTTCCATTCTTGTCTAATTTCCTTGGTACAGTAAGGCTCTCTACTGTTCCCAACCTCTCTAGCCCTTTTTTCAGATTTGCTTCAGTCCATTCCACCGGAAAATTGGTGAGATAGAAGGATACACCCTCTGCTCGTGTCTGAGCTGCATCCACACAGACCTTTCTCACCGTTTTACTTGATTCGACTTTCATATTTACCATTTTTTGAACTGTGCGTTCATCTCCTACTGGAGCAAACGCCATTTTTCCTTATGTTCTGCTTTGTTTCTCTTGACTTGATTCGCCTATTTCCTTCCCGTTGGGAGCACCTCCTCCGGTTATTGTATCAGCGGGACCTTTGCTTCCCTCAACATCAATAATTAACTGAATTGGAGGGGGATCCCCCTCCACGACCTCCATCGGTGGCACCGATGACTGTCGGTAAAGTGTGTGAGGTGAGCGATGACTAACTAATTCTCTTACTTGATATCACCACTCTAAAAAAAATAACTGGAAATCGAAAAGTGATATGAACTCGAAACGCTAAAATTGGCACCTAAACTAAACTAAAATAATAATAAATAGTATTACACGATTATAAAACTAATAAACACAGTGTTGATGTGGCAGCTGACTCAGCAACTAAAGGGTCCCAAAAATGCAGCTAATTAGATTAATTGTTTCACAAATTAGCCTCAATTAATTAAGTAATATAATTCTTGATCGACTATGACTCATTTAAATATGTCGACATTTAGACTATTAATTAAATCTCATTTAATTAATCAGAATGAAACTTTAATTATATTTGTATAGGATTTTTAATTAACAACATAATTATAGACCCAAATTAGACTCTCAAGTTTAATGGAAATTAAAAGGAAACATTTAAGATAAGCCTGGTGCCAACACTCGCTACCTGGTCTAGGCCCTCACAGCGCGCGCCTTGCTATCTCTGCACACCCGTTTCCACGGGCATGTAGCCTTTGTGCCCACGTGCTTGACATGTGCATGACTGTTCGTGCACGATGCTCACGTCTTTGCTCGTTTCTTGTTTTGTTTACATGCATGTCTTTCTTTCCATTGTTTCATAAACTTCTCATCATTGTGTGTCTATTTATTTTGAGCAATTACAAACAAAGTACTTCATTATTTATGGGGTAGCTCGGGACCAATGGACCCATAAAGTCATATCTAAATAAATCAATCACCACGCTTAAGATTCTTTAGTCGAGCCACTAATCGTTAAGATTCATGAACATACCACTATATAGAAAAGACTAAACTCTCATCTCTTACGGACTTTCTTACTTGAAAATTACTCTACGAGGGTTCACTGATATAATCATTGTGTATATGTTATCCTTCAATCTAGGGTCACAAATAAGTTTAGGTCCAATTTTTGTTAACCCACCTAAATGTATCTTGCGCCACGAGTATTGTTTGCTCTATAATGATCAAATTAATTTGATGAATTTTCATTCATTGGACAAACACTCATGTTCAAGTCCTCAACAAAGCCTTCATGGGAACCATGATTAAACTACCACCTTGTAGAGCACGATAGAGGTGTGAATTCTATTTTGTACCAAGGATCCCGACTATCCACTTCATTTAGCTCCCAAGCTAGATGGAATTCGCCGATCAAGTCATGGACCAAAGTCTCTCTGGGCACTCAAATTTAGATAACTTATACATGATCATCTTGACGCGATAAGAGTATCCTGGACTAACGAAGATTAAAGAAGTCAATATCACATCCCGATTAGTCCTATACAAAAATGTTTTTTCACATATAGGAGTCTCCATCTTGTCGACACTACACCAATGTCCTAGATCAACTATTTCTTTCATAAAGATTTTTGGACAACTCCAATGTCACAGAAAGTTTTGAGATATCAACTGAGATCTTTCCAGAATGAATCTGTATGACCACAGACTTAGTTTTAAATTGCAATCTTGAAGTCTAATCTTTCCACAATACACTTTTTGCTAGATTGTCAAGGTACATCTATTGCAACAATGGGATTACATTGATGTTTGATTTTATACGCGGTACAAAATTTAAATGAATAAGGCAAATGTAAATTTCATTCAATGGACGATTCAGCATTGTATTATTCAATACATTGCTTGCAGTGCACCAAGTTCAACAAAAGGAGAGAAAATTCAGGCCAGAAAAGTACAATATAACCAATGAATAGGTCACAAAATTGTTAACATCGTAAAAGTACATTATTTTCACTAGTTATACAAAATGGTGATAGTGCAAAATCAAACGAAAAATGGAGGATGTACATAGATTTCACCACCTTAAACAAACATTGTCGGCATGACCCATATCTCCTCCCATCAATCGATTAACTAATCGATGCAACAACCGGGTCATCTCTTCTGAGTATGATGGATGTATTTCAGGACTATTATCAAATACCCTTATCAAAGGAAGATTAGATCAAAACGGCATTCATCAAAAGCAAAGGCATATAATGTAACGTTAGTAATGCCATTTGGTTTAAAAAATATTGGCGCCACATATCAATGTTTGGTTAACTATATGTCCCAGGAACTCATCGATGATATTATGGAAGTATATGTTGATAATATGCTAGTGTTTATAGATAGTGTGGAACTTCGAATTAATGTTAAACCCAAAGAAATGTACCTTTGGGGTTTGTAGCAAAACATTCTTAGGATACTTAGTCTCTGAAAAAGGGATTAAGGCAAATCCCAAAAAAATCCAGGCAATACAAGATTTAGAGCCACCAAAGTATATCAAGGAAATGCAACGATTGATGGGAAAAGTAGCCTCCTTGAATCGTTTCATATCGCAGGCAGCCAAAAAAATGTTACCATTTCTAAAACTCTTACGGGGAGGACGAGAAAAATTAAAAATGAGAAATGATACAGCGCAGGACAAAATCGCACGAAAATGCACGGCATCTTCCACGTCACCCAACTTAAACCAAACTCTCTCTCCTCATGGACGGACTAAATAAACGGAGAAAATCTAACGGAAAAGTTCATCTCTCTCCTCCCAACAAAATCCTCCTACAGAGTACAGACAATGC
>JAOWBN010199069.1:0-14939 GCA_028565015.1 Pinguicula moranensis | reverse complement strand
GCAGCAGCAGCAACAACAACTGCAATCACAGTTTGGTCTTGGAGGTGGTGTCAACGCCAGCACGCATATGTTCAAGCCGCAACGACATGGAAGTCCAGGCAGTACAATGGAGTTGCAAGGAAACCAGCCGGGTGCCTCACGTGCTGCTTCTGATGGTTCCCAAGGAAATTCTCGTCTGGGGCCTTACCAGGGGTGAGGATTGTTTTAATACCTTGCTTACCCTTTTGTAATAGAAGGATATATTGCTAATCGAAACCAACAGTTCGGGACTTGGTAGTGGCTTTATTGGATGATGATGGTATACATACCTCTTTTCTCCTAAATGTGGATCATGGAAAAAGGAAGAGAAAATTCCTAATCTTTTGTTTTTCTTTCATTGTCATCACATAAAAAAGTTTTGAGAATCTTCATGATCTCACTTTCAGAATGTTGCTTTAAGGTGTTGTGTCCCCGCTATGTTGTGTGAAAATGGACATGAAGATGGTTGGTTGGAACTATTTTTACTTGTAACCGATGCAAATTGTGCTATGCAGAATGTTGTAATCCAACCTTGTCTGAAGGGTTTTTAAGGTAAGCGTTTAAAATCTTTTACCCTTCTCTGGATTACTGCATTCACCAAATTCGATAGTCTAGGGTTTGATCATAGTAACTTACAAGTTTAACAAATTTTGAAGGATAAATTGGTAGTCATCAACATTACCACCTATCGAACCATTCCAAAAACTGCGAGCACCGTAGATCACAGCCAGCCATAGATGCATTGACTTGTAATCAGCCATTTCTATGAATCGGGGTTGTAAAAGAAACCTTGCGGGGATTTCAAAAGAGATTTTACAAACTCCAGCCTTTCACCATCTCCACCTTTTTTATCAGCAACTGCGTGCGTGCACATCAATTGCTTATGAAAAACTCTGCAATAATAAATGGACATAATTGAATAAGATGAATCATTGGAGAAACTAACAAAGATAGGGCTTTGCATTAGCATTTTATTTTAGACATAAAATGAACTTACTATCTTCTTGGGTCTGGTGATGCAGCAGGCATTGTCCTGGGAAAAGTTATAGACATGAGAGATCTAACTTGACAGCAGCGAAAAAAAAAATGATGCTTCACGATATTCAAGGTAATACCTGCTATGTTTGCCAACCGAACTCAGGCCAGGCCTCCCCTGAGATGCACCCCTGCTTTGGGAAAAATCATTTCTATCAAAGTTTGTTAAGTTTCCAACTGTTAGCAGTACAGTCTGACGGGGCCTAGCTTCAACACCATTCAGTTGCACACTATCCTTAGACTTGCTCAAAATTTTAATACTTGAGACTCCAGCCACATGAGAGGAAGCACCATTCTGCATCCATACGACCCGAGTAAAATTCAACGGTAAAAGGGAATAGAAACTGCAAACACATTATGAACTTACCTTATCAGCGTTAACCGATGACTCCAGAGAGACTACCTTTTTCAATCTTTGGGGCTGTGCCATAGGAGTGACAGCTACAGAAGGAAACAATGACAACTGTGATGGCTGCACTGCAGCTACTTTGGCCACTGCTGCAGTGGCAGCTATGATTTCTTGTGCACCTTCCCGGAGCTGGATGTGGTCCTCCTCAATCAGAAATAACTAAGCAAAGCAATACAAAAGTCAACATTGAATATTGGTAACTAGTAAAGGAGCTAAAACAAGAGACAAAAGAAAAGAAAAACATACATCAGGATGGCTGGCCACGAAATCATCAAGCTTCCCATACTTTCTTTTATAATCATGCCAGTGATGAGGTGCAAGCATTTTTCCAAGTCTATTTGGCAGCTGTTCAAATAAAGCACAATCATCATGCACAATGACTATTAACATTTGCGGTCAAATAAACTATTCATCTCTATTTAAGACAAGCCGGTCAACTCACAGTTGAGCTAATCCTAATTCTGCCACCAGATCCAATGGTGCGAGCTATACAAGCCAACAACGCTCTTTCATCCAATAGATAACTTTCCACAGCTTTTCCAATTGCATTGCTTTTCTGTGAAATGGAAACATATGGACTTGCCAAAGTTTCAATATTGATAGTATTTGGAGCTGTTTCAGTATGATTTTTTTCAGCTTGATTTGGTGCTCCAGATAGGGTTGAAATGTTGGCAACATTTGAATGTTCCTTCAAAGTGATTTTGTTGTCCAGTTCACGATCGATGATTGCAATGGAATTCTTCTCCTTTGCGACAGTTATTGAAGATAAGCTATCATTCTAACAAGAACAGGAGGAGAATTTCAAGATAGCTAAACGATCATTTAGTAACTGAAGAACGTAGAGAAAGTAATTTGGCAACTTGAAAGCCTGGGAGCATATAATCAAAAAAACCTTAATGGCATTGCCTTGATCAAGATTATCCAGTGCAAGAGCCTCATGAAACTTTGAAGAAATTTGCTGCAAGTTTAGATCAGATCGAAGAGTGCCATCGCTTGCAACAGCTGACGCACGCACCTAAAAATATTTGGCATAATCAGAGAGCACTGAGAATATGAACAGAAACAGCAGCAGACAAAATCCCACTGATTTATCTGAGTGACAGACCTTTACCTTTCCATCTGGTGATGAGACCGCATGGTCAACATCCGCTTCTTGATTGACCTTGGAATCCAAATAATCTTCACCACGAACTTGTCCATTTACTGATCCTTCATAGTCATAATTAGAATCAGCTCTCAACAAATTTTCTCCTGCTTGCTGAGGATACGGATTCTGCATGGGAATGTGATCACCATCTGGGAGAGCCTTTAAAAACAGTAAAGCAAAGAAATAGACCAATTATGGAAAACTGCAAGACAAAAATATCAAGTAGAAACAAAATTAAAAGATTTACCTGCTGGTTTGGCCAGTTTTGAAAAGATGACATTGTAGGTAACGAGTGAAAATGAGCTTGTGTGACATGTGATGGGTGTGGTAACCCTTGCGGATGCATTAGATATGGATGCAGTGCCGTTGGAAGGTAAGTTGGGGGCATTCCAAAGATGGATGGAGTAAATGCAATGCCATGAACACCATCAGTCTAGTAAACACAAGTTAATTGTCAGTGAAGAAAATGACATAGTGTTGGTGAAATTGTTGAAACATTTTGTTATACTCCACACAGAAGTAGGAGCCAATACAGCACAACTTTCTTTTAGATGGATCCTTTGCAGAGGAAGAGGAAACAGAGGTCATACAAGCATCTTACGAACAAAAGAATAATAAAAATGACGGCACATACTGCACACAGTTTTTAACGGGAAATCATACACGGATATAATTGAATCAGTAATAGTCTACCTCGAGAAACTAAAGAGAGAGAAAAACAGTTGAGTTGAAATATGATTTTATCCCTCATTATTAATTCTACAACGTATTGCTGAGAGCAGGCAATCTAAGCATGCAGTCTGGACCAAACCAAAAAACAAGAGTTGAAGAAAAAGAGGTTTATATTTTCATTTTTCCTTTTACCTGTGCTGTGTTCCCCACAGAAGTTTCAGAATTGCCATTTTGCAAGCTACTGGTGGGCAAACTAGGTGAATTGCTGGCATTAGCCTCCAACTGGTTAGCACTGGCATGCCCTACTCGGGAAGCATCATTTGAATTTGTACGTGAAACATGTGATCCATCTGGATGACTGCCACATTTTTCTCTTGCATCAGCCAACTCAAGCTGAAGCTGCTGTATATGCAGATGAAGCCTTTCCATCTCTCCAAACTGAAATGATGATACATCAAATGAGTAAAGATTCAACACGAAGAATAAAACTGAAACTTAGTTTCTGGATCCAAGATTTTCTGACAGCTTAACAACCTGTCTTTGACAACCAAGCCATAGTTGATTATACTGTTCAGTTCTTTCTCGAAGTTCAGCTTGTAGAGTTTGATTAGCAGTTGACTGCAGCGAGTCCATTTCCTGAGCACGAGTTATCCAAGCTTGTGCCTCTCTTATCTGCTCATCCTTAAAGATGACAGTTTCTTGAACAATCCTGTGCTGCATTACAAAAGTCAACAATCAATCAGATCTGGACAAGTTATGCCTAAATGTAAAAAACATTTCATTGTTGCAACCAAAATGCAGGAACTACGACTTTTTTATCCTACAATAACTTTAAGAGCAAGAAAATGAGAGGAATCGCACAAATCTACCATTATGCTATGAGCAAAATACAGCGCTTAAGCCAAATAAAGTAGAATGTAAGCTGATAACTATAACACGTTAATCCAAGTTATAGGCAGGAGGGAGAAACATAAGCCAACTAGATAAGCCATATTGTGAAAAGAAATATAATCACTCTGAAAAAGAAAAGTTAAACTTCTATAAGTACCCACCCAGAATTAAGTGATAAATCTAGGTCAGGTATGACTTGTGAGTATGCATAATAACTATGGAATATCAACCTGTTCCTGCAACTCTACGAACTGGTGTTCCTTCTCTCGAATGTGTTCTTGGAAATCATGGATTTGCTTAATGTGTTGTGCCCTTTCAGCCTCAGAATTATCTCTCTCCCTCCTGAAAAATTGATACAAGTGAATATTAATAATAATAATAACTATGGATGGCAAAAAAGGCAAAAAAATAGAAATTTTGGCAGTGTGACTGTACTAGAAGCAGAGGGAAACAGTAAATGAAATTTCACAATGCATAAAAATACCAGCAGATTGGAAAACTTGGACAAACAAAAATTCAAGATGTATTATGAATACATCAAGCAGTACGTGGAATGGCTGAGGCGGATCTTTTCTAATAATAGAAGTATACAGTGAACATAATTTCAAATAATCTCAACCATAAAATCAAATGGCACAAGAAATACTTGTAGCTCTGGAGTTCCATGCTTTGTTCTCTAAGAAGATCCTCCTTGGCCCATGCCTGCTAAGACAGAAGAAAATGACAGATCAGCAGAAGAATCAAACTGCGCCAGTAACAGAAATCTTAAGGAGAAGAAAGCATGTAAGTTCTCGAACAAACCGCTTCCTTGTCCAATCTGATAGCATGCAATTCTCTTTCTTTTTCATCAATGGTTCTCTCAAGCTCATGTATCCTCTTTTCCTTCTCAAGCAGTTGATCCTAAAACATCAATCTTACACCATCTTTAGTAAGAAAACAATGACAACTAGCTCAAATAAATGCAAACATGCAAGACCAAAAATGAAAGTATTAGAAATAGAAAACACAATTGGAAAATATCCAAGTGTTCAGGGATCTACATTGGAGCTTTGAAAACAAAATCTTAGAAAAGCCGTCTATTATGGCATACAAGTCAAGGTATAAAGAGAAAATATGTAAAATTATTAATAATACGCAGATAAAAAGAAATGCTCGGACCTGAAGCTTAATAGCAGCATTTGCATGTTCTTTTACTCGGGCATCGAATTCATTTTGAATACCCACAAGTTCAGATCTCACAATGATTTGGGAACGAAGTTCAATCTCTATGTGTTGCAATTCCTCCCTCTGTTTCAACACACTATAATATCTCTGCTGCAAAATACCATTGTCCAAACCTTCACCCAAAGTTACTGAGCAGAAATCATCATCAAATGGTTCTCTCCCATGCTGCACCTTAATATAATAAACCAAATTACTTCCAGTTGTACCACATTATTGCAAAAATTGAAGGAAAAAAACTCAAAAGCTACAGTAATAAATGGGAAGTTCTATCTAACGATAGTTCTAAATAACACATATAGTACCTCAAAATGCACGAGTATATCTCTGTTAAAAGTATGTGTGGATGATGCAATTTTACAGAAAAAAACACAATATGTTCCAAAAAGGGTGAATGAGGGTTTGAGTTTGAGATCGGAAGAAGAACAAACTTTTTCAAAATGCAGTAAGAAAAACTCGACCAAAATAAAGTTCGATGAAGTTTCGGTAGATCCAGGCAAGGTTTCAACTGAATTCTGCAAGGAACTTCGATGAAAGGTGAAGAGAGTTTTTGAGAGAATGGGATCGTTGCTCTGAAGAATAAATGAGAAAAATAAATGAATCTATTTTTGGTTGAGAGCCTTCTAACTGGCAGAGAGTTGAATCGGTTGTCCAATAAAAGTTGTCCACGTCAATCAGAAGGTGACGTGGACAACTGCGGCATTATAATAGAGATGTTCATATGGGCGCCAGTTTGTGAGTTGGACCTAACCCAACTCACCCCATTACATGAATTCGAGTTAGGGTTTCACACTTAATTTATTTTCACCTCTAGAGTTTACTGATACAAACATAAATATCTATATTACATATGGATTACTCATCAATTATATATATAAAATTTCATAAAATAAACTATATATTCAAAATTTGTAATAGTTCTTTTATAGAAAGAATTTCACATATTCACAAAAGATGAATATTTTTTTAGTGTAATTTATATTAAAAATTGTATTTTTTTATCCTACAAATATTTACCCACCCTAAAAATAAAGATCTTATAAAAAAATATGTAAAAAAATGCTACAAGACAAGAAGAATCTCCTAACGGATAAGATAATCTTGGAGAGTGAAAGTTCATTCCCCTTAAAATTCCTAATAACCAGATGTCTTCTCCGTTGCTTTCCTTCCTTCATAAATCTGAAAACTCCATTTTTTTGCAATGAGAGGAATAGAGAAGCCGGCCACTACTCACTACTATTCTACGCCCCATAAAATGAGTAGTGAGTAGTGGCCGGCGCCCAATTCTCTTTGATGCTTCGATGCTCCATCTCCTAATTTACTTGGAGATTTGATTTACCCATAATGGGATCCGATTCTAACAGTTCAAGTTTGATCCCATGGTATTATCTCGAAAGTATAATGATGACTATCTGATCTTTCTCATTTGGTATGTCATGGACAATGCACATTCCTTACCGGCATTGTCATTTTGTATCATTAGCAAATTCCAATTCATAGGGTTTTCTTATTGATAAGCTGGGAACGTTTGTTCTCTGTATGATTGAAGTTTAGCAATGATGGTTCCGCCTCAGTTACCTCCTGTGTGGAGGTATTTCCATGACTCTAAGAAAAATCATTTATTAGTTTTCATCCAATATTTTGCTGAAATATTAGCTCTTTTATCTGATTTGACTCGGTGGTCCAGATTGCGTCAAAATGGTCATCTCCCCTCCCCCTCCATGGCGTTATCATGCTCTATGGTAAGACATTTGATCCTTATCAATATACTTCTTCACTGCAAGTTCGACAACTTCCTAAATGTTATTAAGGAATGTGTATATACAAATCTTCTATTATACCGTTGAATTTACAAAGAGCAAAGGACTTTTCCCCTTCTGATTTCCAGTGAACTTAAAAGCAAAAATCTCCACATATTACGGATTCCTTGTTCCAGGGGCGGACGGAGGGGTGGGGCAGGCCAGGCTAGCCCCACTCTCCCTACCCCCACCCACTCTCCCCAATATGTATGTTTTTTTATTATTGAGGGTATTCGGTTGTTGTAATAAGTAATTTAAAATAATTTTTTTTTATCTATACTCAGTAATCCATATTATATTCTCATCATCCATAACTTATAAGCAAACGAAAGGTTTCATAAAAAAATTCGCAAAATCGATAATAAAGTTTCTAAGCCTTAATTTTTGAAAAGTTTGAATTTGTGGAACAAGAAAGATGAAGAAAAGGTTTGCAAAAGAAGAGGAGGAGGAAAGAATGCTACGTGGCTTTTGCAGGGCCACGAATCCAAATTTGAGGATTGATTTTGACTTTTAATTTATGCAATATATAGATGGGTTGGGCTATTTATTGGGTTAAAACATATGTTATGTATTGAGAATTATATTTCTCTAAAAAATATTTTATTTCCACTACTAAATTTTTTTGTTATGTACCCTTTTTAGCACCCCTAAAAAAAATTCTAGATCCGCCCTTGCCTTGTTACAGTTATCCATAATGTATTATTTTTTTGGTAACTAAAATTTTTCATTAAAGTAAAAACTCCAAAAGGAGTAAAGTGCAAACAGTAGCAGGCTATGTACAAGTATTGCCCCCAAGAGGCTTCAGCAGACAGAGCATGAAAAGAAACATATCACAACATAACTATCATATAGAAAATGGAGCAACAAAGCAGGGGCTGCCGCCACCAGTCACCAACCAAGTGACCTCTTGGACACAGATCATATGCAGACATCCAATACCAAATATTAGTTTTAAGTTTTAAAACCCGATCCTCAGCCATTGTAACCCCTGCTCAGCATCAAAATTGCACACCATAAATTCACGCCCAGTTAATTTCTCTGCACTCCCATATGTCTCTAAAAGTATATCAACGTCTTACTGTGACCTAGGCCAAACCATTTGTGTATAGCAAGCCATTGAGAATAAGATTGGTCACATGTGAAGAAGAGATGAGACATTGTTTCCGTTGCAAGGCCACTCCACACACACAGCCGCATCTGCAAATCAAAAGACATCCCCCACCGCAAGAGGTTGTCCAACGTTGGAATTCGAGATTGGATTAAAAGCCATCCAAAGAATTGTCTCATGTTCAGTCAATTCTTTGTGAACTGGGGAGACGTTTTCGCCATTTGGACTAATCTCTTTATATGCTAATGAAACTGTGAATGTCCCAGATGCCTCTCCAGTTCAACACCACGTATCATGGCCAATACTATGAGCTCTCGTGTTTGATGCAAAGGTTTTCATTTTGTCCAACTTCCAACTTCCCAATCACGGGGCTGCCGTCTGAAAGTTAGGTCTCAATCCCAAGCCTCACTACTTTGCCATTCCAGATCTATCACCAGGGCATTCCTGTTCAAAGAAATCATATATAGAGGATAATATTCAATTGCAAAGCATCATTTACTTGTTCAATATGTTTGCTAGAAAATAGTTGCATCTCCTTCACCAACAACTACTCGCATGCTTCTGTTGAACCATGTTGCTTGAGTTGAGGTCTACCAAATATCAAAACAGACTTTGGACAACGAATCTAAATGGGTGATTAGAGTCCAAATGCCTAGATAATCAAGGGAATCAAAATATTTTGCACTGAAGAGTCAAAATTGTGAACTTTAACTCAGCCTCTAAACGGTGGCGTTTTGGAGTAAGTGAGATGATAAATCTCAACAGCAGGATTAAAGACAATTAAACCTGTTAGCACCCCGATGGTGATCTCACAGTATCTCTCCTCTGAGGGTGATCCGCTACCTAATCCTACCATGTATCGCTCATTAGTTGGCGCCTTACAGTACCTCACCATCATTCGTCCTGATCTCACTTATGCAGCCAATTCTGTCAGTCAAAATATGCATGCTCCCACTGAGCTCAATCTCCATGCCATTAAAAGGATTCTACGTTATGTCAAGGGACCGCTCTCCATGGGTCTTCAGTTCTCTGCCTCCTCTGCTAATGACTCTATCACTACCTACTCTGATACTGACAGGGCTGGATGTCCTGACACTCGACGTTCCACCTCCGATTTTACTATCTTCCTCGGTGATAATCTTATCTCTTGGATCGCCAAGAAACAAACCACGGTGTCCAGGTCCAATTGTGAATCTGAATATAGAGCTCTTGCTCTTACCACTGCAAAGATACTATGGCTTCAGCACTTGCTACATGATCTCAGGATTCCACTATCTCAACCACCAGAGCTTCTTTGTGACAACATTAGTGCCATCTTCTTGAGCACAAATCCCGTCTCGCACAAATAGGTAAAACATGTTGAACTAGACTATCACTTCACTCGTGAGCAGGTACTTGCTGGCACAATCTATCCTAGTTTTGTTCCCTCTCACTTGCAGGTTGCTGACATCTTCACCAAAAGTCTATCTCGGGAGCTTTTTACCTTCATTCGGTCCAAGATTCGTGTGGTGATCAACCACACGCTCAGCTTGTGACGGGGTGTTAGCCAAGAGTCATTAAATGATGTTAGACAAGAGTCATTAAATGACACAACAAATGAACTCTCCACTCAAGACAACTCAAGACATATCACAATACTCAAGGAAACACCATCAAAGAATACTACAAGGCTCAAGACTGATTGTCTCACTCTTCAAGACATGAAGAAGATGAAATAAACTGTTGAAACATTATATAAGCAAGATGAAATGTAAACAAAAACGTCAAGCAAGTACTAATGAAGATTCATGCATTTGTTCTTCATCCTCCATGATATCTTGCTCACTTGCACACACCATCACTACATCAAACAACAACAAAAACTTATGCAGCAAGTCTCTGAAAGTTACCCAACATTTAATATGGAGCACTAAATTCGAGTGGGCATTATACAGAATTTTGAAGTATGAGAAGTTCTCCACTACGACATACACGGAGTTGAAGAATATTTTATTATGCATTTGTTGTAATTTTTTTTGGCACGTAGGCCGTGTTTATTGTACTGGTTATGTCAAGACCCAAAAAAAGGCCTGGGCTTGTTCACTGCTGGGTCTGTTCACTAGTGGGCCATTCACTGTGGCTGGTCCTATTCACTGCTTATTTTCAATCTTCACGTAATCTTTACATAGGCTCAGCTTGAAGGGGGTGTTGGGCCTATTTCGGTATTATGCTCTCTCTCTCTTTCTCTCATCCTCTCTGATTTCTCTCGGTAATCTACAATTGCCTTTGTATTTCTTCGATTTTATGTGAGATCTAGACAGCTAGGAACGCGGGTTTGAGGAGTATTGTTACTCAGGTAAAGAAAGGTCGGTAGATGCTCTTCAAAGTGTATTTGGTCAAGAGTGCTTAGCTGAATCTGTGTGATATGAGGGAAGAGGCTATAAAGAACATTTCTCATTTAGTTTTTAGTGGAAAGGACTGCATGCATTGAACTCTATCTGCCATAGTCGGATGCTTAACGTGGACTTAGTCAAATTCTTTGAGATTTGGATATCATGGGATAAATCTTTATTCTTTACTTTCTCGCAAGTTTTTACCGAATGTTTTAACAAATCTACTTAAATTAAGCATACAAAATCTTAACATGCACAAATCATCATGCTCCAAAGCCTATCTGGTTCCATTCTCAGACACCAAAGCCATTTGACCAGGAGCGCCATATTTAAGTTTTGAAGATCCTTGATCCCCAAGCCTTCATTCTCCATTTCACGGCCTAGATATTGCCACTTGATTTAGTGTATAGGTTGATTAGTGTTGGAGGAGTTTTGTCAATTTCCTGAGCACATATTTTGGCGCTCGGAACAGAGAAAGGTAGTATATTTAAAGGCTAGAAAGCGTTGATTCACAAGTGTAATACATCCTTTAAAGATCAATAATTTTTTGTCTCATTTTTCCAAATGCTTCTTGTTGGTCAAAGAAAACAAAGAAATGAATAGTGATATTGTGAAATGAATAAAAAACGCTCGAAACATTTTCTTTGTTTTCTTTGACCAACAACTTCCACTCAGCTACATAAGCCGCAATACAATTTTTCAAATCTCTTGATGCTTCATACGAGAAATAAAATCGTGTGACCAAAAAGTAATTAATAGTGTCATATTAAGTCACTATCTACTAATATGGCACTTTCAAAATAACGATACCCCAAATCCTCTTGGTATCAGAGATAGCTACATATCTCTTTACGCTATACAATATTTAATTATATACAAATTGTAACCGTCATGGCAAATATGGTGAAGTTAGAATAGATTGTTCCTTAGATACTTATGACCGACCGTATCAACTCGACTACTTTCTTAGTATGGTCCACTGGACTGTATGGATCATAACCCTTGGATGACATACAATTCAACTTCAATTTATAGCTCTAAGTCATAGAGGAATATTTTAAGTAGACAAACATATGTCCATGTGATCACACAATGACAATCAGGGTATTCTTTTGTCATTTTCACAACAGTCGTTCTGTAGCACACACAGTATGATATGTGTGTCATGGCATGACTCCCACTGAGGTGGGCATATTACTTACTTATGTCATGCGAATAGTAGTCATCGATAAATATACTTAGTTTTTATCTCCTGCATTCAACTTTAAAGCTTTAATATGAATACCCAGACATTTCATATTTGATTAACTTAAAATCTCGTTTCAGACCTACTGAAGCGACTGTCCATAACATTTATCAGTCTCGTCATTCATGCTACGCAAGCATAAGTGCGATTTTCCATGTGATGGGGGCCAATCATAAAGTTTTGTGATATTTATTGTGCCTTATTAATTGATTTTATTTTTGTCGTTGGGCAGCTTTATAAAAACGCAGCTCATTTGTAAAAAAAACAAAAATTCAGGCGGTCAGTTGAAAATTGGCGGACGAGTTTTCTTCCCCCGTTGAACACACGATTGTGCCATTCTTCTTGGGTCTTTTCCGATTCACTTGCTCGTTTCGTTCTGCTTCACGCCCCGTTGCTCTTCATGTCCCGATTTTGTAGCGTTTCGTCGTCGTTGTTCGAAATAGCCCAAGTGATGAGGTAAATTGCCGATGTCGTTGTTTTTCTTCAGATCCATTCAAGGGATGGCATCGTTCGCCATTTGCCTAAGACGAGGTGGTTCTAGCTAGACCGCACCATTTTTCGTACTTCGGTTTGGCGGCGCGTGACGAACACGTGTCGCCCCGAAATGCGAATATGGTATCTACCGCCCAGATCCGTAGATTTGGGCAAAGAAAAACTTACGTTCGGCTATTACACGCCATTACACGCGGCGTTGGTGGCGCGTGACACACACATGCCTCCTCACCAAATTTCTGATGGCCAAACGGTCTGCCAACCCACGGCGAATAGCGATCCGGCGATGCACGCACGGAAATTTAATGTTTTTCGCTGGATTCCAATGCGGTGCGTGGCATACACGCACCGCCGTGAACGAAGGTGGCGCAGTGGACATGCGGTGGTTGATTAAGTAAATCAAGACATTTGCCAGAATTATATGAAAATACGCATTAGAAATGGAATAAAAAAATGAACATAAGCAAATCCGAAATTGGTGCTGATACGAGTGTGGATCTAAATTCAAATCTGGTTAGAATGTATCTAATAAAAAAGATAACAGATTCGTACATTTTTGCAGAAGTATTTTGAACCGCAGTTTTGCAGTGGATTATATTACGAACTTAAATCAGGAGGCTACCAAAGTCCCCGTATATTTCACGTACTCAAATCTATCCTCCGAACATGGTGAGACGACAATTCGAGAGAATTTATTTTGGGTTCTCAACAAATGAGAATTTCGTATATTTCATATATTGAAATAAGTACACAACGCAACTTATTTATATGAGGTTTATCACTATTCATTTGACATTATTTGTTACTGTTGGGAATTTGTGGTCAAATTGCAAGATTCTCAAAACACTTGTTAGTATAGTTGGTATTACAATTTAGAATTTTACGAATTTATAAATTGTAAGAAACTGAAATTGAAAGATGAAGAGACACAAGTATTAATGCCCGTGGTTCACCGTCTCCTTAGATTCGGCTAATCCACGTTGAGCTCCAGAAATTGGATGCTCTTGTAGCTTGTATTAAAATGTCTTAAACTTTCACAGATTTACAAGTCGTAAACATAAAACAACGGATTAGCCGAATGAAATCTTACAGTATTTGCCGAGAAGTTAACTAACTGTAAAGAATCTTACAACGGATTAGCCGAATGAAATCTTACGGTATTCTGAAATCTATAAAGAATCTGATGATGAGAAGTTAACAACGGATTTAAAGACTACACAGAAGGATATTGCATATAACAATGAAATCTCAAAGGAAGTAGTAGAACATTCAAATCAGAACCAAATGAGGAAGTTGTAGAGTCTTCAAACCACTTCAAAATGGATGTCAAACTGTAGATCTCTCCAAGACCGAGAGATTTCACCGATTGAAATCAGTAAGCAAGGTAAGAATTCGTCGAAAAGTGAAGTATTTGCTGGCGAAGTAAGTCGGAATCTAGAGAGAAATCAGAGAATTGTATATTCGAGAGAAAGTATTAAAGTCAGTCCCGTCAATCGATGCAAAAGTATATATCATTGACCACTTCTAATCCGGTCCGTTGATTTAGATTAGATCAACGGTCTCAAACTCATCAAATCTTGCAAATAAACAGAGCCGTTAGATTTAAGTGACAACACATGGTCTAGATTGCACCGAATACACTGTCAAACACCAACCGCACATGGTCTAGATTGCACCGAATACACTGTCAAACACCAACCGTTGGATCTTGTCAGATGATCCAACGATTACGACCTTTCGTATTCAGCATATTGAGTACGCAACTTTAAAAGCCGTAGGATCAACATTTGAATACACGATCCAGATTAATTCACACATATTCAACCAATAAAGAAAAACAACCGTTGGATATAAAGGATATCAATGGTTCAAATTACAACACGTGTAATGGCAAACTTGTAATTTCACAATTAATCAAATTTTCATGAATTTCAAATAATCACAGGGGTAATATAGTAAATTCATACAATTTAATAACAAAAGCGTAATTTCAAATTTATTCAAGGACATTTTTGGTTCTACACTAAACAATGGACATTTTATACATGTAAAGCATATCACCACCCTATGCAACGATCAACTCAACTTGCTGCCAGTGGAAGAAAAAACTGATTCATTGCTGAGCAGTTAAGAGATTCGCTCTAATGTGTTCCTATCAAGCAATGGGTTTCTACGTAATTGGCATGGATTGTGAAGTTTCTTTCTCGACAAATTCTTGGAAGCATCATTTCTGGCAATGTATTTCGGAGGCATAGGCGATACCGAGACAGTGCCTTGAGTGGTTCTTCCCAGCGTTGCAGACTGGCATTGTGTGGCAAGGTTCTGTGTAATGGAAGGCAGAACTTTAATATAAATCATAACAAAAAGATCTTAAACTAGTGGATAGCACACATTTTCATCTGTTAAAAAGTGTTTTATTAGCTTACCTTCTTCACCTGATTTTTTTGGATTTGTGTTTCCTTGTAAAAATCAGGTAATGGAGTAGCTTTGAAGCAACAACCCAATTTTCTGAATTCATTTCCTGCCTTC
>JAOWBN010199058.1:0-14940 GCA_028565015.1 Pinguicula moranensis | reverse complement strand
AACAGGTAATGATTATACCAAACTGCAACTGAAGAATCGATTGGATAGCTTGAAAAGGGAGTGGTTGCAATGGACAACATTGAACAAAGGAGAGACTGGATTGGGATGGGATAGCATTCGGCAAACCGTCTCAGCGGAACCGGGGTGGTGGGCCAAAAAAATACAGGTTTATGGGAACACACAATTTTGCTTTATTTTATATCATTCGCCAAAGTTTTTCATCATTAACCATCTATGATGAATATTGCCAGGAAACCCCTGGCGTAGCAAAGTTTAGACTGAAGGGTCCACTTTTGAAGGAGCTACAGGTAGAGATCTTCGATGGTGTGGTTGCAACAGGGTCACGGTCTTTTGCCCCTTCTTTCGGGAACCTGCCAGTCATAGAACAAATTCGGGATGGCTCTGGTGAAACAGACCCCGATGCCATTGTCTTGCTGGTCACCAACATCGCCTCTACTCCATTGGTTACTGGTGAATTGGCACGTACTACACCGCAAACTAAGTCTTCACTAATAGTCAAGAAGCATAAGAGGCTGTGATCCGCTAAAAGCATTGCCAAATCATTGGATACAATCGCAGCTACAGGGAGAATGAGACTAGAAGCGCGGACTCAGCGTCCTCCATATGACATATTTGACTGCATGGCTTCACTTCACGCACTTTCGGGGATTATGCACAGTAGTCCGCTATGTTTTTTTGCCATAGAATTATTCGCAGATACAATCCAACGGGAGCTGTACATGGGAATTTCAACTGATGATCTCCGTTTACAATGGTTACAGGAAAAGTTGTCCCGGCATAAAATCACAAACCTCACCTTATACACACACTTTGATCCATTTCTATGAATCCAGATCCAACTTCGAAGACATCTCGTACTGTTAAATTTGTGTTGGTATTGAGTGGACTTCTGTTGTGTATGTTGCACGGGTAGATTGCTTAACGGACATCTTGGTAGAACGTATTTCAATTTGGCAGTGCTGTTTTATCTTTGTTTAGGTAAAACAAAAACTGAATTATGACTTACGCTCATATGAAGTTCAGGTTTGGGTCTTTAATTCTAGGATCTTGTTGTGATTACTGGTAATAATGCAGCTATTGTTTTTCCATCCAATCATGGCGCTTATATGTTGCACAGTGAAGTCACAACATCTTGCCCAGAGAGGCGAGCACCTTCATATAGGCCTTTCTTAAGTAAAAACGAGACTTTCCTGGGGGAAAACTAGTGACTGCCTGAAAATACTAGGCTATGGATTTATCAACAGACAGACCTTCAGTCAAGGTCCTTGATTCTGAGGGCTCTCTTGAGACTTGGTTATGTAACTCACAATCTTTTGCCCTAAAGCAAGGAGAAGGAAAGTAGTGCGAATCCCTTCAAAGATCTGATTCACTAGCATAGGAAACAAACTGCTAGGCCAAGAAGCCCAAGGTAAAGGAGGTAGTACTTATAGGAGGCGTAAGCACTTCACTCGCAATTATAACCGTCGTCCAATTAATTTGATACAAGTTCTGCATTTTGCCTACAAGTTCAGCATCTTGCTCTTGTGTTCATAACATCGCTGCATTTGATACATTGTTTTTTCATCCACTCATGGAGCTGATATGCCAACAATCACCGTGGTCCAATGAATTTCATACAAGTTGAGCATCTTGCCTACAAGTTCAGCATCTAATGCACCTATAAGAACAACTATCAATGAAGCAATGAATTCACGCTTACTAACCTATATTTTGATACAACCCGAAAATTGACTAACATAGTTGCTTAATCATGTTACAAAAGGGTACACAATGTTGTTCAATCATGAACTTCAAGCTCCTATTCATAAGAGGTTACAAAAGGTTGCCGGTAAGAATACGAAATTGTCTTCATCCCTTTTATTGTATAACTTCATTCCGTTTCACTTGTTCTCTCACAGCAACAGTTGGTAATGCTCTTAGCTGAAACTCGAAACAAACATAGTATTGGGAATCAATGTAATACTCCTCGTACACGTGCAAGAACAATACATCTAAATTGCACTTGTCCCTGCTTGCAGTGAAGATCAGAAATGGGGGAAATGTAAGAAACTGAGTAACTTCCCCAACTCCAAAGGTTTTAGCATTACAGAAAACAAACTCCATCAATGGAGCCCCACAAAGAGCATCCAAACTTCTACCACAACTAAATACTAGATGTACACTGCAATACGTCAAGTTGGAAAGGAAGAAGAGTCTCACGCTGCAGGTTAAACTAGGATCGAGTAGCGAGTGCAGTTAGGAGACAAACAAAATTTCAAACAAACTTTCTAACAGTTGTGCAAACCTGCTAACCAGCCCAGTCATCAATACGACAAAGATGTTCGATGAAAAGTCAATTAATAACATGTTTTCCCATCCACAGATGCATTTTGCAAACTCCCCCTTGCCAAAACAATACAAACACTGTAACAGAAATATTTTGAAACAATTCATTTTGCAAACTCCCCCCGGCAAAAACAAATGGGAAACAACAATTGATATACCTTCGCATCCCCTTCCGGTGATTGTCTTGTGGGGGTAGCAGCAAAATTAGGATTCTATGGTTATGTTCCACATCCTCCAGAAATAAATAAATCCAAAAAACACAAAGCAGAAGCAGCATAAACCCATTACCTTCAAAGGCTCAAATACAGTTCCGCGTAGAGCTGATCTGCCTACATATATGGTCCCGCAATGAATTCATAGTCTGATCACCACGAGCATCGCTATGTTCTTCATCATTGGATATCCTATTTGGGGGCCCCGTCTCAACATTGAGTTCCACGAAATCTCTATCTTCGTAGTCCTGGCGTCAAATGAAGTTATGTAGCGCCATTGTCGATGCAACAAATGTTGATTGCATTTGAAAAGAATACCCCTCTGGCATATCATTCACTATATGGAACTTGGCCTTCCATATACCGAATGATCTCTCAATAGCTAATCGCAGCGATGAGTGCATGTGGTTGAACTTCTCGTACTCATTATTATATCTTCTTGCACGCTGGAAGTCTGGCAAGTGATATCTCTGTCATTTGTAAGGTTCCATGAAACCCACCGCGTTTGAGTAACCTGCATCAACCAAATAAAATTTCCCTGCCACACAGCTACGTCTCTTTATTGGATTATAGGTACGGAGCCAAAAAGATGCATTTCAACGGGACAAATACAGAAAAAACACACCTGGAGGAGGCATGGGGAATGCTTTGCGGGGATCATTGATTGCATCAGAGAGTATTCTTGCATCATGTGCACTACCCTCCCAGCCCGTCACAACATATGTGAAATACATATCAAAATCACAAATTGTCAAAATATTTTGTGTTGGGGTACCTTTCCGTCCAATAAAGGGTATTTGTTCGTAAGCGGGCAACCTCGCAGGGATATGGGTCCCATCTAATGCACCAATACAGTCCTAAAAGTAGCAAATCAATTCATACCATTAAAATTCTTCATTGAGAAATTATAAATATTTAAATCATACAATAATAGGATTAAAAGTATACCTTGAAAAAAGGGAAATATCTTGTATCAGCCGCTATACGAGGGTTCAAAGTGTGAGGGTCATCAAATCGCCGAATCCAGTCCTTTGACATATGCAAACATGCGTCCAGTACTTCCCGGATATTTTTGGTTATAGTGTAACCAGACCTCTGATAAAATTCTTGTAATTGTCTATTCCCTTGACCTATTCCAACGGCCATAAAAAATGTTGCTACCTTTTCCTGTACGGTGACCTTGGGAGTGCCTTTGAGGCCATATTCCTTGACTAAAGTATCGCACAACATGGTAAATACATGTGTCCTCATCCTCAAATTTTCATAACATCGCCGCTCATTATCATTGCCCAACAAGTTCAGCAAGTTGTACCATCCACTATAAGGTCTGTTGTGTGAAGGTTTTCGTGTAAGATTCGCTGAAAATAATCAGCAACTACTGCAGCAACTACCTCACTTTCTTCATATTCAGCCTCACTATCACTGCTTCTGTTGTTAGATACCGATGCCATTATGGTAATAAGTTCCTGATTGCAACTCTTCACAATCAGTAATGTGATAGGTTTTTTTCATACAACTTACGAGGTTTAGCCTGTGTTGTTAACCAAGACGCTTCACTGCAACGAAACGGGTTGGATTGCTCGATATGCCAAATGAAAACCACCAAACATGAAATTCATGTGAAAAACAAATGAGGAATCAGTAAGAACATTACATTTATGACAAAACTGTAATTCAATTCCCATTGCCAAAAAAATAGTAGACCCAAAACAACGCAATCTTTAGATCAACAACAAGGAAAAATAGTTCTACCAATCAAAGTATACTGGCCCTGTAAGATCGTTAGCTTCTTTTTAATTCAAACAACTGGCTATGCAACTCGAGGAGATGAAAATACAAACAAGTTTTTCAATTCTTTAGCAACTGTATAAAACAGACCATCTCGATTAGATGGTCTTTCAGGAGGAGAAGCAATTCTTTACCTTACGACTACATTTTGGTTTGAATTTCTTGAAGAAGGGTAAGCTCAATCGCATCTACAGATTATGCACTCGCTGACAGAAGTCATGAAAGCACTTCACCTGCACCGAGTCAAAGAAACGATTGGTCGATTTTTTAGCTGCTGCCTTTCATAAGAGGCGTGAGGTATGAGAGAGTTCCACAGTAAAGTTTGGGCTTAATTTGGTTTATAGATTACCCGAGCTCCGGCGGTGCCCTCTGACGAATTCTTATTCCGGATTATGCACTCTGGAAAATGGTGTAGAGCACGGGTCATGAGAACTCCACCTGGAACAAGACAAGAGGTGGCCACGAACTTAAATCTGTACGCTACTGAAGCAACTGTGATGTCTTCCTTCCCCTCAAACTTCAGCTACGTCTGGACCTCGCCGCACTGTAGACTGGATATGGTTTCTCAGACAAAATCCTGCCGAGAAGGAAAGGAAATCGAAGAGAGCAGGTGAACTTCTCGATTAATGAAGGTGAAGGGCATTTTGGTAATGTTTTGCTCCTGTCCTTAATTTACATAATCTATTTTTAAAAAGTTAGTTTTTAAGAAGTTAGTTTTTATGAATTGCGCAAAACACTCCAAATTATAAAAAATAGAAGAAGTAGTAGAAGAAGTAGAATAATGTGTGCGCAAAACAGGGCTGTAGTTTGGATCCAACAACTAGCTATCTAGGACTTTAAGTGGTTTTGGACCACAATCTTGTTTACTTGAACACATGAGAACAGGACAATGATCTAAGTCATCCTTATCCTACCCCACCTATATCCAAGTAAAACTTAAACCCAACCAGCTGTTGTTAACTAGAAATCTATCCAAACGACTCATGGCCTTCAATGATTTTAAATACCAAGTATAATTCTTTCTTTCCATTATAAGGTCTTGTAATCCTAGGGTGCTAATGAAAAATCTAAATGCAACAACCTCTGGAGCATATAGATGAGGACCTGTGCCTTTTTTCTGTTCAGATCCAATATAGCATTAAAGTCACCCATCAAACACCAATTCTCCGAATTGAAAGATGCATAACATTCTGCTAGGTGTTTCCACTTTTCCTGTTTATGTGGTAAGTCAGAAGGACCATATAGGATTTTATAGTTTCTCCATACTACTGACCAGTGACCCCAAGAAAGCCATCCCCATCAAACATCATAGTTCGATTGAATTTCTTGTTGCCCCAAATACACAGCAGTCCTCTTGACTGTCCAGCAACACTTTTATAGCTCCACTCAAAATCTGCATCATTCCATAGATACGAGCATAGATGTCTATCAATACTTGTAAGTTTGGCATCTTAAATGCTAATAAAATCCACTTTCTTAGACAAAATTAATTGTTTCACCCTCCTTTTCCTTCCCTAACCGCCCAATCCCTTGACATTGTATGTCATTTGTTTCATAGGAAAGAAGTAATCTTTGTCCCAAGGGTATTATTCTGTGTCTTTAATGCACTTGTGCTTGCTTCAGTCTTACAACTACAGTTCATTTTCTCTAGGAGATTACGAAAGTCCTGCTGTTGTGGAGCATAGTCTATCCCTAGTTTTGTGCCTATGTCCATAGTGGCACTCGCTTCCAGTCTTAACTAACATTTACCAACAATTGGAGACATTGGTGATTGTTGATTGGCTAGCTGGTGTAAGTATGGGCTAACAGATAATTGAGCAACTAACTGCCCAATCCATTCATCCAATGTAGCCAGGTTGCTTGCTCTGGTGGGATCTGTTGTTTTCCTAGTTTGGCTTCTTATTTTTGGTTTTTAAGTCTTGGTTTAGTCTTCCCCATTTTATTTGTGGTTGGACTATCCTTCGTGCCTGTCAGGTAAGGTGGTGTTGCTGACAGTGATGGAGAATCCTCCATAACAGTACAAACTTCCTTCGTGGTGTTGTCTATGTTGTCATCCACAGTAGAAGATTCATCCACAGTCACACTAACTATCACTAGAGTTTCATCCACTTGGAGCACTGTTTCACAGTTAGATTGCATTGCTTCATAAGTTGAGGGCTCCAATGTTCCATCAGATTGAGCCTCAATAACTGGATCAGGGACTGCGTCCGATGATAGTACTGGAGCATAAGTACCACCCAAAGGTGTCACAACTCACTTTTCCAGTACCAAATGTACAGTTTCTTTTTCCTCAACAATACCATATTTCCCAGTGTCGAGGCAATCTATGAGCAATCTCCCAGTGGCAGTGGAAGTATCAGATGCTGCTGGAGCCTTGTGGTGCAATAACTGAAGTGGCATGCTATCCATTGTTGATGATGCATCTTTCTTTACCAAAGTAACTGATAATGAGGCAGGCCACCTAGGAATTTTCCCCTGGATACATTTGGTTTTTTTTGGTAGCATACACCTCTTGACGGTCAGATTTTCTCGAGGCCAACTAATATCCAACATCTTGTGTATGATCTATTGTGTCTGAACAGACTCCAACTTGTTGTACCACATGTTATGTGTACCGTTTTGATCAATCGTATTCACTTGAACCTCAATCTCATCAGACAAATCCTCACTATATCCTAGAGAGTCCTCTAACCCAGAATCAGAATCAATTTGCACTAGCAAATCCTCCCGACAAGTATAAAGACAACCAACATCCGTTTCAGTCACATCAAGGGAATATGCGCTCCCATCTATCATCACTGAGAATGTCTGTTCGACTTTAACACTTACTGGAACCTGGAACATTACACAAGTTGCCTCCAAGTTCCTCCTGGAGATGGTCACATTGTCAGTACAGATGTAGAACCTCACCTTGTTACCAATTGCTGACAGAATTACCAGTGTCCAGGCTTGAAATGGTAATCCAAATACTTTTAATAAGCAGACCTAGTGCTAGCCTATTTTCCTAGGACCCACAAGGATACATCTATCAACCAATTCAAAAGCCATACTATATCATTTCTCATCATTATCTAAATCCATTTCCTCTTATTCCCATAATATAATTTATCCCCCACCTAAGGGGCTCACCACAACGTTGAGATAGCCCGCAACTTTCACGACAAATGTAACTCTCGTGGGCGATCCTTATAAACTAGTGTGCCTACATAACTCCTTGTAAACCATGAGTTAGATTCCATAGAAGTGGTGAAGGATAGCATATTGGGATCAGCTGCATGTGCCTTATGTATAGCCCCAGAATCAGAGTTTTCACCACGCAATGAAATCCACTGATCTAAAGGCAGCATTGAGACCTTTTTAGCTGGTAACTTGACACTTGCCCTCCTTAGTCCATTTCCACTTTTAGACTTCAAGTACCTGGTAATATTCGTCCGTAGTCTGTAGGAACCAATCCATGTATTATTTATTTTAAAAAGAGCAAGATCTACATCGTCTATACCAAGGAATTCCAAAAAGCCAATTCTGCACAATCGGATATTATGAATAGATCCCTGACGCTTAAAAATGCCTCTTAATCTATCTGTGTCCTATCCTACTGGGAAATTTGAGATGTAAAATCTTGTAACTTGATTGTTGCGTCTTTTTGCAACACTTGCACCGGGGTATTCTAGGGCCAAGCATCTTATGAATAGGGCGTGGGTTGTGAAGCAATGGATGGGGGAATGAGTGAGTTTAGGATGTCATCGGGCTTTTCCTGCCTAGATGGTTGCATGACGCATCAGACGGACCTAGTGTGGTAGTATTGTCCAAGATGACATTAGAGATGGTGGTAACTTGTGTGTGTTAACCACAATCCTTGAGGTTCGACATCATTCTCTTCACTATATTACTTGTGTGACTTGTATACTAGCAAGTAGTGAATGCTACAAGTGTTTACACATCATAGCTCTGGATTTTGACAATCGGTTCATGGCCTTTCCTCGGGATGACGATTTGGCGGAGTTTTTCACCTGGTATGATTGAGATCTAATGGCTAGGCCATTTCCGATGCCCAAGGAAGAGTGGCCACTATCGCCCTTTGTGGGATTTATGATATTAAGGTGAGCTGCTTGGGACCAATTGGAGGGGATCCTCTTTGAGGAGATTCCTCCTCACGGTGTTGAATTCCTTAGCTATATCGGTGAGAAACTGGAACAATCTGGTTTCTTGTCAGAGAAAGTTGAGTGTGGCAATATCCATCGGACATGTCACCGGGTTTGGTTGATAACAATAAGTTTCTCTCCTAATCCTGTGGGCAGTGTTGTATAGTTGTTGAAGGGTGCCCTGGCCTTGGTGATAGCAAGTCGCCTCACTGTGAGGTTGAAGATTTGAAGCGAATCGCTTCCGTCGCTATACGTAAGTGCCAAGCCTTCCCAAAGAACTTTAGTTTATGGATACTCGGCAAAGTTGTTGACCAAATCAGGTTCAATCGCATTGAGAATACATTGAGGTACATTTGTTCCCATTAGAAGTAAGCGGGATCGCTGATCGCCATAGATAGAGAAACTCCAGTGAGGTGATGGAGTTTTCCACGGCTCCCGATCGCAACACGCATCAATCTTGACCACAAGGTGTTTATGTAGTTTATGGTGACAAGCACCTTTGAACTATATCCTCTGAGGTACGGCTCATTTCTGACGAGGCAACCAGAGGGTTTTGCATTGGTTTTTGGTTTGATTTGTCGTCGGCTATGGTTGGGACAACTTAGCTTAGTAGGTGATGAGCTATAGGCCAGATCCAAGATTGAGGATCGGTGCCTACTCTGATACCATGATTTGCGGAAGTATTTTGGCTTTGAACAAATAATTATCATTCATATCTTTACACTAACGTTTGCAAGTATAGATAGGTGCAGAGATAAACAACAAGGGAGAGATTTGGGGATGGCTCCAAGAAATAATCAATGTGAATTGATCATTTCCTTTTATAAAGTCTTGGTCAATCCCCCTCCTCATTTCACGCTAACAAACTACCATGCATGTTTGAGAATATGTTCATCTCTTTCATATTTGTTCCACAATTATCAATGGAAAAACTGTTTAATCTTCAAAAATATTCGTAGTCGTACAAAAAAGGTTCGAACCTGCAAACCCGGTGAATCTAGATCACGGGTCCATGCTAGGGACCCGCCATTTTCCTTTTTCTTTATTTACTTTTAAGAAAAGCATGCAAGAGTTCCTTCCTGTTTTTCAATTTTTTTAATCACAGATCATCTAGTTGTTGGTTTATTATTTTTATTAAAAAATAAGGAAAATGAAAAACAATTTAGACTTTAGATATAGCCGCCTGTTCTGATTTCTAAAAACGATCAACAAATCATGACTCTATCCTTACATTTAGTAGCCATTTTTTTATTTTTTTATTTTTGTAAATTCTCACCCCCAAAAATTAATCTTTAAAAATACCCACCAAGATTTTTCATTTCAAGGCAGTAGAGGAGCTGAAGAAACTAAAAAATAGGCCATCATCTTCAAAGTAGACTTTGAAAAGGTTTTTAACACTATAAAATAGATCTTTCTGCTTGATGTTATGGCCCAAATGGGATTCCCTCAGAGCTGGATTTGGTGGATAAAAGAACTACTGGAATATGCATCCTCCTCCATTCTCATTAATGGCAGCCCTACCAAAGAATTTTACCCGCAGAGAGGTTTTCGCAAAGGCAATCCTATCTCCCCTCTGCTCTATCTGGTGACTGCTAAGTGTCTATAAGTCCTAATAAACAAGGCGATGAGTCTAAATGTGTTTAAAGGGATGGTAATAGGCAGAGAAAAAAATCCAACTCTCCCACTTGCAGTTTGCAGATGACACACTATTATTTGGACAAGCAAGTTGGAACACAATCAAAATTCTGAAATCTATCCTCTTCAACTTTAAAATCACTTCATGGCTGCGTATTAACTACTCAAAAATCAGTCTACTAGGGATTAATGTGCAATAATCTACTCTAGATGAGATGGCTTCTTACCTCGGCTATAAAACTGGTTCACTACCCTTGAAGTAGCTCGGACTCCTCGTAGGATCAAATCCTACAAGACTATCTACTTGGCAGCCTGTGGTGGAAAAATTCAGTAAAGTCCTGAATTCTTGGGATCATAGATATTTGTCCTCGGGGCTAAGTTAAACCTCATGAATTCAATCCTCAATGTTCTGCCTCACATTTCTTTTCATTCATGACAGCACCAGTTTCTGTTCTCCATAAACTAGACAAAATCCAGAGTTCCTTCTTTTGGAATGGTTGCAATGACTACACAAAAGTCTGCTGGATCTCATGGAATAAAGTGGTTGTTTCAGTTGCAAATGGAGGTCTGGGAGTTCGAAGCTTGAAGGCCTTCAATGAAGCATTGTTGGGAAAATGGGGTGAACACCTGCTCTCAGGTGGCTCAAATTTGGCTCTATAGGTACTTCGCTCAAATATGGATTTGAAGGCTGCTTATCTATGGCAATGTGGAGAGAACTCTTCACACCTCCTGCAACCATGAATCAGCAGGGCCGAAGAATAGGCAGTTTTTATGCTTCTAAATGGTGAAATAACATACAAGAGACTCTCGGCTCAAACTGGTTCAGTCAAAAGGTTACAATGAAAGCTGGTTCAAGGGCAACTATCAGATTCTGGAATAACTTATGGCTACTTAATATCCCTCTAGCTGAGCATTTCCAAATATTATTAAGAGCAACTCTACACAAACAAGCATTAATATCATAAATTGGATGGAGAAAATCCAACTATTGGCACTGGTCCTGGACATGGAGGAGATCACTTAGAGAATCTGAAGTGCAAGACTTATCCAACCTAAACCTTTTGCCGCGGGATGTATGTTTCTCATAAACTAGTACGGACAAATATTAATTTGACTCTGATTCAGAGGGAAAAATACACTGTAAAAAAACTTAGACAGAATCTTAGCAGAGTATATTTCAGTCTATTCTGTTCATGAAACTGCAGTTCTCAGTAACCTATGGAATGCAATGGCTCCAAACAAAGTTATCATCTTTGTCTAGAAACTCCTTCACGACGCTCTTCCTACTAAGGGAGATCTGTAGCTAAGACATATCATACCGCCAGATCAGGGCATTAGCTGTTCCATCTGTCACACTAGTCATGAATCTGTGGCGCATTTATTCAAAAACTATGATCTTGTTTTGCAGGTGTGAACTGCATTAAAGGTTTGGCTATCTTCACCCGAGATTGCTTAGTTGCAGGCCACACATGCTCCCTCCTTGCTAGAATTCCTATCTGCAAAACCTAAAAGGATCAACATCGCAGCATGGAGAGCTATTTGGACAGCCATGGTCTGGCTATTTTGGAAGGCCAGAAACCTGTATTTCTTTCAAGCAAGGGATCCCAGCTACATAAACATTGTGGCAAATATTCAAAGAACATCTTGGTTGTGGATCACATCCAATTGACACGACAATTATTGGCCCTACACCTTCACAGATTGGCTGATCAATACACTAAGTTGTTTATCCTTTTAAGCTTTGTCTCTAAGTGACCTTGTTGTTGCTGTCGGTTTTTTCCTAAGTTTTTTCTTTGATCATGGAAACTTTTCCCTAACATTTACTTAATTTTTGTTCAGCAGGAGCATCAAGTTGCGAGTAGAACAAGGTTCTATATAGGATTATCAAGGCAAGTTGAGATGATGTCTAAAGGAAGTTTCCGCTCCCGTTACTCCAATAGATATTCTGCCCCCTCACTCTTCTTCCATTTCCATGAGATACAGGTTAGGGAGCCTTTCACATGTTTGGTGCATTCCTCTTGTCCCTCCTGTGGCATAAAAGTTGGAAATTGGAAAGGAGCTTTTGGTATTAAAATTTGCTATCACGGTGAAACAAATTTACATTTTCATGGAATATTGAGTACTGAGTTCAGTAGAAGGCGTACATAAGTTGTAGCTGGATACACGGTTGAAGTGATGTTTCATGATCAACTTTACGTGTCTAGAAAGTGGGAGTCCAAGATTGAGACATTATCTTTATATTGTATAGTAGGTTCAACAAATCTATTCTCTTTGCTATTGACGTGCTAGACTGCTTTCCTGAATACTGCCCTTCTTGTCATTACAGGGATAGCCTATCAAACTTAATCGAGCTGTGTACCAAGATCCCCTACGATGAGAATTGACAATGTGATAATCATGATATTTAGATTTGGTGAAGAGTGGATGATGTATCTGAATGCTAAGTTGCTGTGTGTTCTACTATGACGCTAGTCATGTAGCAGATAACCCGTGGCTATGTCAAAAAGGGGCTATGAGAAAAAGGTAGGGTAACCAGATCAGTCTCAAGGATTCTAGCTAGTAGACATCTATCAAATTGTTTATTTTTTTGTATTTTCTATTTCTTCTACCTATTTTGTAGATATTATATTTTTAATTTATGAAAGTTGGCTTATAAAAAAAAAAAATCATTTCAATTATTCGCTAGTCTTTGCTATTTTTATCAAAATTTATAAGCTCTAGGTCACATTATTTTTGTCCACAAATTTATGTTATGTTTTACATTATGTCATCCAAAAATTATTTCTTTAAATTATTTGCCCACAAATTATCAACTTCAAGATCCAAGGAGGGGCCAATCTTCAGGTAATATATTTTTTACGCATTTTTTTGTTAACTCGTTGATTTTTTGTTAATCGAAAAAATAACAGAAATTCTAGTCAAAAGTGTGGGATTTAGTTGATAGACATGAAGCATATGATGATGATGGCTCGATTTTAATAAATGCGCAATGCAAAGAGTGTGTAAAGGGACATCTCACTTCCAAATATATATCTTAGTGATATGGAGGGGAATAAATCCATGGCATCCAACGAAACTCAAGTTTGAAAAGGAGGGTTCGTAAGTAATTGGCATTACGATTAAAGTAGTTACCTATAAATTAATTGCCCATTGCGATTTACCCAGGGGCGGAGGCAGGGGGACCATGGCCCCCAGAATTTTAAAAAAAACTAATTATATGTAAAAAACATTATTTTTTTAAAAATTGTCTCCGTTATATATGTGATGCTTCGACAATTATGCCCAAAGGCCATCTGGATGAGTTGGTTGGAATGTTGACAACTTCATCCATCTATTTTTGTTGAGTTCGAAACCCAGCAATGTAGATGGCTATTTCATTTTTTAAATACAAATCAAAACAAAAAGATAGTTCAAAAGATTCGAACCCAGGTAGATTGACATTAGATTCACTAGATAAACCACTAAGCCACACAACAATTTAGTATAAACGTCAACATAAATAACTATTTAACAGTATATATTATTTTTACAATTTTCTTATATAATTATTTTTCTTATTTGAATGTTTTGGTGGATAGTTTTATCTACCAAGCTGATTGAAAAATTATTGTTATATTTATATCTGATTGAAATAACTTCTAAATATGCATATACGACCTATATTGATAGTAAAATAATTTTAAAAAAATGAAAAATAAATTTGATTATTCTATTTTTTTATCGCAATATTAAACGTGTATACCCTCGAACCTGATTTAATCTGGTCTGACCTACCTTATTTAAACCGAAAAAAATTTGGCCCCCCCCTCCGCTATTTTCCTGGCTCCGCCCCTGGATTTACCTATAAATTTTTTGGATAATGTTTTGTGTGAATTATTTTGTAATTTAATATAGACTATCAAATAGTTAGTCGAGCTAGTACTAGATACGATATAGTTAAATATTATAATAAACATTTAGTTCAACTTCAATTCGAACTTACATCTAATTATTTATTTGTCTTTAAATGTGATATCTGGATTTGTGCTATATCTAGAGAAGATTAAATAAGTGTAGGATTAGGGGTACCGGTAATGATCTTCATTATCGTTAACGTATCGAAATACCGTAAAATCGTACCGTAACGGTATTGCGGTAAACGGTACAGTAACATTATTTACCGTTATTATCATTATTTTATTTTATATTATTTATTTTAACTTTTTGCTAATTATTTAATGTTTCTAATATGAATTATTATAACTATTAATACACATTTCTTCTGATTCACTCAGAAAGCATTAAAGAATATTTAAATTTTATTGCATTATTTTTTTTATTTAAAAAAATTAACAATATAATATTTTTTATTTTATTTATAATTAATTTTAAAAAACATGTAACATCGTCGTCCGTACAAATATGATAAAACATGATCAAACAACAAACACCCTAAATAGTTTAAATAATTACCAATAATTCAACATTACCGCATTAAGTATGAAGTAATGAACAATACAAATATGTTCAAATTAATATGCAGTTTTTGTTCAATGAACAATGAACCCTAGTCACTAAGTGAAAAACGTTAAAGACAATAAGACCTTAAGGACAATAATGACAGTTTTTGAAAAATTTTCATTATTTAATCTGAAAAAATTACTGAATAAGAAATTTTTGGTTAATGACATTTTTCTAAACAAAAAAGGCAAACGGTATTGCCATTTATCGTCGGTAATTTTGCTCACCCCTATGTTGGATATGAAACAATTTCAAGAATGTTAAAGAAACGTTTGAGAACACTTGAGAGAAGAAAATACAAACTTGGTAAGTTCTTC
>JAOWBN010199047.1:0-14940 GCA_028565015.1 Pinguicula moranensis | reverse complement strand
CCCGCCTGCACGGCAAAAAAAAACAGTTTGGGCAGTTTTGGTAGTTTGTTGAAGATCACGATTTTCTCTAGAAGACTTGAGGAGTTTCCTTGCACGTGCTACTACAAAACCTACAGACAGATAAGTACATGCCACGTTCAAGAAAAATATGGGGCAAAACTCGGGTAAAATAGATTGACACAACATTATTATCCATGGTTAACAAATCCCTATTTTCAATGGATTTGTTACTTGTATTTATTTGATCTGTTTTGACCATCTTTCTGTGTATAAGAGAGAGAGGGGATAGGGGTAGAATGAGGTCGAGGGAGGAACAGAAAAACGTGTACTTGTCTTTCAGAAAAATCAGATATAAGAAGTGAAGAATTTCTTTACCAAGGTGGAGCTGTTTTTGTTCCATGATGAATCTGATTGCTGATACTTTGCTGGTTCTCTCAGCCATGCTAGGCTAGATCCATCCTTCTTATGCTGATCTACATGTCTTGAGACTGCCCCAAAAAATTGGTGAGGTGTAAGTTCAGAAAAAAAAACAATGGTATTGATTTTCAGTTTGTAGAAACACTTGTGCATGTTTTTGTTTTTGTTATTTTAGATTGGCCATCTAAACTGATAAAACCCGAATCAACAGCTAGTAGGGACTTATATGCACGGTTAGTTCATTTAAGTCTTGACTGATAGCAACTTATTTAATCAAATAGGGCGGTTAGTCTATTTCTTTGAAGGAGCAACTAAAGATCATGTGTCGAGGAATGATGATTCGGTTAGAACTCTTAGAATCACACAATTAATGAAGTTTCATTGATCTCAATACGGCTCTGATTATAGAGTTAGTGTGTTAACTACCTGGTTAAGGAGTTAGGACAGAAGGAAGAGAAGCAGTGGCTTAAAAGCCACACATGGATTTAAGTACCATTGAAAAATAGATAAGTGCATCCAGGAACCAGTTTGTATCATGGCATGTTCTCATGGATTTAAGGTCAGTAGAAGTTTGTTTTCTCTCCATAATTTCATCTAGATTTCATTTTTGCTTCATTGGTTATAGTTTCAGTAATTAATAGCAACAAAACCCCCCATCAATTTGATGTTTTGACAGGAGAAAAATCAAGACCAGAGTTGTGCAGATTTCACTACCTTTCTCTGTGGATTCGACCCTAATCTCTCCACTTGCTACCACTTAGCTTGTGTAGTATAATTCAGGAATACTTTGAGGTAGTTTTCCACCCACAAAATTGGAGAAACAAACCATCACCAGCGCATGGCTCTTCTCTCCTATAGCTAATGCATGACTCTTCACTCTTCTATCTTCACTTCTCTTGGCGCTCTAAGCTCAATACTAGACACTACTCTTGTTGGCTTCTCCATCTCACTCATAGATCTCCATCTTGCTGGCACCTTTATATCAGTCATAGATTTTAATCTTGTTGGCCTCTGGTTAAGTGATAGACACCCTCTCCCTCATCCGACAACAATAGATGTAAACACTGACGAGCAATAGTCAAACAATGGACAGGTAAAACATCTCCAGCCCATGATAGAATGGAAACAGTCCAACATTGTGCTATCGAAAAGAATCTCCGACACTCGAACCCAGAAAGGGTCTTCTCGAGGCTTTCCCAAATCTCACTCACCAATTGTAGGCCATCCACGGAAGAAGCCATCGAGGGGGTTATCGAATTCAGCAACCAGATATATAGTTGTGCATGCCTAGCTTGCCAATCTTTCGTCCGAGAATTGTCTTTTTCTAACCCATCGTCAATAGGCCAATTCGGTGTTCATAATATGGTTTACCTTATTCAACCCCTCAGATGAAGTTAGGGCCTATTTGTTCGGTTCGCCTTCCTCTTCTTCATCCTCACTATACACAATTCCTCCCACAGTCATCTTCATAACACGGTTGTTTGGACGCGAGGCTACAATGTGCCAAAATCCTTGGCACTTATAACATCGAACCTTCAAGCTAGAACTCCCAAAAGTATACGAATTGGAAGACTTACCTTTGGTTTGGTCCTAGGTGGAATTCTAAAAATTCTTTCGAGTTGGATTAGGGTTCGGATTCTAAAAATTCTTCCTCTAATTAGATTATGAAAAATCTTTCTTTGGAGCATTGCTCCACCGATTATATCCTCCTCTCCTTGTAGGATTAGATGATGATCTTGATATACTTGCAGTGAATTCCTTGAACTGTCGCTCAATTGTTTCAGCAAAAAAAACCAACCCTTCAATCCCTTGGAAATTCTTCGCATATCTCTCAACTTGATGTTGAATATTAAGTTTGAGACCATAAATAAATCTAGCCTTGGTTGCATGCTCACTTTCCTTCAACTCATCTTTCAACTTTAAAGCTCGTGATAATAATCTACCACTTATCGGCTCCCTTGTCGAAGGTCTTGCAGTTCCACCCTCATCTCATTTTTGTATGACTCCAGCACATACATCTTCATGGCCCGAATGAGTTATGGCCAAGTCTTGATTTTGTTGTCTTCATCCCTTGCCTCTTACGTTTCAACACTTCCTACCATGTATAAGCATATCCCTCAAATTCTGAAATAACCAATCTTACCTTAGTGTGTTCTAGAAACTGATGAAGCTCAAAGATGTGTTTCATGTGATCCTTCCATGCTAAGAATGCCTCGAGATCATGCTTGCCTTCAAACTTAGGGCTAGTTGGCTTGATATTTCTCAAAGAATCATTATCTTGAATTCCAACTCATCCATAGGGGTCATTCCGCCGATCCCGGGGTGGATCAACATTGTTAGCATTTGACCTAAGGTGGTCTTCAACTTGCCTATGGTTTCCATCCGCAAATTGAGCTGTATGGCTCAATTTTGCTAGTTGTTCAGTCATTGCATCAATCTGCCAAACATTTCCTCCCATAGAAGCCAAATTGATACGAATTCTAGATTGTGAATAAAAAATAGAGCATTCTGTTATGAACCTAATAACTCACCATCGGACCATCCGAATTTGATATCCTTTGGTCAAAATGTAGCCTGACAAGTCCTCTAACTGTGAGTAAAATGTCATGTCTATCAGAACACGTTTAGACCTCCGATTGCCAACAAATATGAGACTGTACAGTGATATAAATAATAGATCGTGAGAGAGTGGTCTATTCCAAAACCAATAACTCAAAATCGGACAGTTAGAATTTGCATTAGTGACCTTGTTTGCACCGTAAACAACAACATAACACAATAGAAATAATATTTGGTAAGAACTTACTTCCCAAACGTACCAACCAAATTCATTCAACATAATAACACTCAAAAGAAGATTAAAGTATAAGTGAGGGGAGAGATTCACTTGCTGTTACAACTATATTTATATTTCAAATCCAAATTCAAGTGCAATCAATATTAGCAAGCAATGGTCTATCAATGTACGAATTCTAGGAAGAAAACAAGAACTTTAGGCCACTACAGTTGAATACAAAATTAATATATTTTTTTATTAGACCCTGACAAGGAAGACAACAATCAGGAATCACACGTCAACTCCCCAAATCAAAATCAAAAATGGAAAAGAAAATGCAAGAACAATCCCAACCGAGCTCCGATACCAAACTGATACGATTTTCATACGGTAGCTATGAATATTCGTATATTAGCAAGAAACATGAATTTGGAAATTTAATTATTGCATAAAAGATAATCAAAATTATAAATAAATAACAAAAGAATACGACGTGCAACCCAATAAAAAGTTACATAAAATAGAGAAGATGGTAAGAAACGAGATGGAGAATTGTGTTATGCCTTACAAACTCAATCAAACATGTTCATAAATCCCTGGCTAACATTTATGCTAGAAACGAATGTAAACAGAGATTCAATTAAATAGCTAACAGTAGCTATACCCAAAGATTAATACGAAACCAAGGGAACACTTTTACATAAACCATGAAGGTACATGCAACCTAATTCTCTTCAGAACATGAATTAAAAAATAAAGAGTTTCCTCTAAAATTCCTATATAAAATCAATAAAAGTGGTCTTTCTTACAAAAAACGAAATTAGACTTCATGTAGGCAAGGAAATAACCTAATAAACCTAATTTGAATCAAATTAAAATACTAAGAATCCTAACTTGACATGTTTTAAAAATAATAATTAAAAAGAGAAAGAACAATTGAAATTCGGCTATGACTTATATTGGATAAGAACAACTCCTCCTGTATAAGATCAATTCCCAAAGATTAAGCACAATTATCCATCCTTTATCTCAAAATCTCAATCTGGATTCATAAAGGGGAGGTACATTGAAGATATTGTATTGTGTACAAATGAAGTTATTGACTTAGTAAAGAAAACAAAGACCAAGTGAACTTTGTTCAAAGTGGATCTCCAAAAAGCCATTGACTCAATCAGTTGGACTTATTTATTGGACATGATGAATCTGATGGTGTTCTCACCTAAGTTCATTAACTAGATCAAAGCCTACACCAACTCAGCGTCAGTATGAATATTAAACAATGGACACCTACTGAACGATTATGTACACAAAGAGGGCTAAGGTAGGGAGATATACTCTCTCCCTACTTGTTCTTGATTGCAGCTGAAGGCCTGAACTTATTTTTCTAGAAAGTCACAAAGCAATATCTATATTCAGGCTTCCCCATGGGATCACATAATCTATATCTCATAAAATAAGCTGATGACACTATTATCTTTAAAAATGTCAGTGGGGTTGATATCCTAGCTACCGAAAATATTCTCAAATGGCTAGAGGCACTATCAGGATTGTGTGTTAACTTTCTTAATATTATATGCTCGTAATTTGCTACTAGCTGAAGTGCAACATCTAGTTAAACTTCTGTATTTTAAGCTAGACAATCTCCCAGTCAAATATTTGGGACTTTGGGATCCATTCATATCTACAATCAAAAAAAGACTGCAACAAATGGGAGAATAAACATCTATCTTATGGAGGAAGACTAGTTCTTATAAAACCAATGCTCACTAACCACCCCGTATATTACCTCTCTATGTTTAAGGCCCCAAAGCAAATCCTCAATAAGAGTCTGCAACTCCAAAGGAAATTCTTGTGGGGAGGGGACCAATAAAATAGAAGAAAAATTGTATTGGTTGTGTGGCACCAAATCACACAATCTAAGAAGAATGGATGACTCAGAATCATCGAATTATAATAATTTAATGAAGCATTGTTTGCAAAATGGGTTGAAGATTCTTAGAAGCTCAAGACAACTGTTGGACAACAGTTTTACAATATATATATGGCATGTTTCAGGAGTCACTTACTTTGATGAACAAGGAAGGCTCTCAACCCCCCAAGCATCAACATGGTGGAAACAGATTATGCTTTGCATTAGACAGGAAGAATGGTTTTGGAGAAATATGACCAGAAGAGTAGGCGATGGAGCCTCAATCTTGTTTCTGGGAGGATAAGTGGTTGGCCTCAAACATGTTATGTGAAACGTTTGATCGGATCTACTCTGCTGCAGCTAAAAATTTTAAAACTATATCATCTAAGATTGAACTAATTGATGAAATTGGACAAGGATTTGGATGTGGCATACCTCTATTTGCTTATGAACAAACTTACTTAGAAGAGCTTATTCAATACTTAATGGACTACACCCCGTAACAAGTATAAGATATATGAGTATGGAACAAAGAAGGAAGGGGAGGTTACTTAGTTAAAAGTTCTTACCAAGTTGTACGCCAAGCAAGGGGGTTGTTTGTCCCTATAGATTCAATTCTGATATCAATTTGAAATGATTTAGGTTATCTGAAGGTAACTGCTTTCAACTAGCGTCTATTACAAGACTGGATCCCAACTCTACAGAACCCGCAAAGGAGGAATGTGATTCCATCAAAATTTAATTCTTGGTGCAAACGTTTACGAAGAGAAGAAAAGAAAAGAAAACACTTATAAACTGTCTGCGAATGGACTTTCAAATTTCTGGATCCTACTATGCAGATGGCTAAGTAAGACCCTTGTCCTGCACAAAGGTTGGGTGATAATAATCATGGGCACTGATATGGGCCAATGCTTTGTAATGGCGAAATCCAACAAACCCATCCTACCAAAAAAAAGAAGGCCTGCACGAAGCTCCAAAAAGGCCCAAAACCCGTTGGCCCAAATAGAAAGAAAAAACAAATGGAAAATCTATTTAGCATGTGTAAAAATAGATGAGTGTTGTTGTGTACACCATCTATATAGGAGGTGCCCAAAAATGTTGTGTCCACCCCCTTAGTCTATAAAAGGGGGGGAGAATAAGAAAAAGGGGGCCTAAAAATTGGAGAAGAAAAAGAAGAGAAGGAGAGAAAAACGAACGGAAGGATTTTTTGAAAGAAGAATTCTTAAGAGGAAATTTGTCTTAAATAAGGAAAATACATAAAATTCGATCAAAGAAGAATTTGGCACCTAAGTGCGGCCCCTGATGCCAAAGATTACTTATTTTTCCGAAAAGCTCGATCCTTCATTTTTAATTCAATAAAGGGATCGCGACTCCCGCGCCATATTTTCCTCTCTTTCTCGTGAATTACTATTTTCCCCATTTATTCGTATATCTCCCGGCCCGGTATCAATATTATAAAAAATAATATACCTAGTAGGTCAAAATCCGACCATAACAATTTGGCGCCATCTGCGAGAACCCAATCAAAACAGCCACTGCAACCAATGGAACAAGGCAATATCGATTCCTGATCCAAAAGCTTCAACGATAAACCACAACTCACCCCGGGAAACCACCCGAGGCAAAACCCGCTACCCCCTACGGAACCAGGTTTATCCTACTGCCAACGATGGATGCCTATTTCACACACAAGATGTCAGAACTTAGAAGTGAAAATCACAATGAGATCAAGAACTTATTCACCTACTTCAGAGGTCAGAATCCCAATCCCACACCGTGCGCAACCCTCATGGCCCAACTCTCAATAACCTTGAGAAAGGCCTTTTGTAAGAACATTCAACAAGAAGTCGTGAATCTCGCTCACGCCACACTCGATCACCTGCCCAAATATTTCGGTGAAACGGATCCACAAAGCACATTAAATCCTTTACATGGAGATGACGCTCATATCAGAGGCAGACGCATGTAGAGTATTTATTTTTTCACTAACTGATGCTGCTCAATATTGGATCTTGTCGCTCCCCGAAAGAATCCATTTGGATCTTCAACGAGCTTATGATCTAGTTCTCACAAGCCTTTACAACTCAACAATGGGTACATCAAGCACGGATACATTTGTTGAAACCCAACTATCAAAAAAAGCTTGAGGAATCTCTTGAGAATTAATGCACTATTCCGCGGGCTCCAATACAAACCTTTGGCAGCAACAATAATGGATGATCCCCAATCCACCCATGGGAAGTTAAGTGACGTATGTGGAAGACACATCCATTTTGAGGAAATGATGCGACCTCTCCAAAGAGAAAAAACTCACCCCAAATCTCACACTCCACGCAGGCCATAGCAGCCCAGAGAGAAACGATGGAATCAACCCCCACCATCAAAAAAATTGATGAAATCCTTAAATGATGAAAATACACTAAATACCACGCTTTCCAAGCTCCACGAACAGACATCATGAAGGCCCTTGGGCCTAGTGGACTTTTGAAAGCCCCTAGGGAAATGAAACACCACAATGGTCAGAAGTATCCCAAGCGTCGCTGTCAGTTCCATAAAGATCACAAACACTCCAAAAAGGTTTGTCAAAACCGAAAATATGAACTAGAACGACTAGCCCGTGAAGGATACCTCGACGAATGGATACAACCCAACTCCAAAAATACTCACACCCAAGACACTCAATCGCGGCTGCAACAAAACTGAAGGGAAAAATGATCCCGAAGGGAAGAAGCCTCATATCGCTATGGTCACAAGAGGAGCATGGAAATAGAAACCAACCATACATGCAAAAGAAAATATAGAGGTTTCAACAAGTGGCAATAGTACACCTAGGACCCTCCAGACCCCCGACCCCCCATTCAGTTTTATGATGATGATCTCCAAACATCCGAGCCTCATAGCCATCCCATGGTAATATTCATCAAGATCTATGGTTACATTGTCGATAGAGTCTTTGTCGATCAAGGGAGCCTTTCGGGCATCTTGTCCTTAGACTCCTATCAACGAATGGGACTAGATGTCACTGCCATCTAGAACACAACCATATCTACAAGGGTTTGGAGGCGCGAAAGTCAAAGCAATTAGGACCATTGAACTACTCACCAGCTTTGGCCAAGGAAAGCCAAAAAAGACCCTCCTGGCCATCTATCTATTTGTGGAGGTACCATTTTCTTACAATGTGATATTGGAACATCCCAGTTTGTTCCAACTCAAAGATATCATCTCTACCGATTACATGGTAATTAAGTTTCCCATGGATCATGGGAGAGGACAAATCCGAGCCAACCTCGGCATTGTAACTATCTATTATAAAACATCTCCATACAAGAAGCACTCGCAAGAAGAAAAGGCACCACAAGATCACCAACATGAAGGAGAAATGATCCCAAAGATGTTCCAAATCTCAGAGCCCAAATCCATCACCCCTCCCAAGTTCAAGGAAATCCCTCTATGGGAAGGCAACCTTGAAAAAACTATTCACATAGGCACAGAGATCAACCCCAAACTTGAAGCAAAACTCACACAATGTTTGAAGAACTATGCGAATGTATTTGCATGGACATCCATTGGTTTCCCCGAACTTAGCCCAGGGCCGCTATCTAATATTGGTGGTTCACTCATTTGTGCCCTAAGGTCCCTCATTCCTTTTTGTTGGAATAGTGACCTAGAGTACCAATTGTATTGATGGTGCGCTTCTTAGTTTTGTGAGTTGGATGATTTATATCATTTTTTCCTCGATTTTTGTATGTATTGCATGGATTATTTGAGTTGAGGACTCTATTTGTGAGGCTAAATGAATGATATCTAAAAACTCTTAATGAGTCCATGGTCCTATATCATTATCACGAAGCACTAGATGATTATAAGGACAAGCATATTGATTAATGCATTATCATGTTTCACAGATCATTGATACGAGGTTTCTATTTATTCATATAAATATGCGTGTACGAGGTACATGGTATAGGACATAACCCATGTTGACTTACTGTGTGGAGTGTATTTGTGTCATCAGCAAAGTCATGGATGGTATTAATTCTATTATCTGAGATGTTCATAATTCTAGATGATTAATGTGTATTACGTGAGATTATCAAATGCTGCTTTTAACCAAGGGCTATAAAGGTAATTTCTGAATATTCAAGACTCATGTTGGAGTTTATGAATGATCAAGAAGATACCTTTATCCATTTCACCTTATGTGAGACTAGTGATATCCCTGGTACTCTTGATGCAATGATAATTGTCCTGCATGCATTTATTTATATGGGATAGTCACATATAAACAATTATACACTGATAATCAAGAAAATCAATTCATGTCAAGGACAGCACATTCTTACGCTTGACATTAATTAATGGATATTGCGCGATGAAAGAATTAATACTAAAGGAAATTAAATGATCATGATTTATCTGTAATAGATCGGATGATCATAATGCATTGCTATGCGACAATTATGATTTATAAATTAAAGATTATTAATCTATTACCGATTTGGATATGGATCCTACTGGGTCACTCAATTTGACGAACTGAAGCACAAAAGATTAATTATGTGAGACATAATTAATGGGTTTCGAAAATGGATCGAGATCGAGCCAAGACAAATTAATCGAGTTTGATTAATTCGATGGCCCAACAAAAGAAAGGAATTGGGCCTCGATGAGACCGAGCCCAACTCGAGAATAATTATTGCAAGGGGAAATTTAAGGTTGTTGGGCTCAATTTAATCGAGCCCAACCCATTATGGCTAATGGGCTCGATTTAATTGAGCCCAATGGAAGGCCTATAAAAGGCATAACCTTGTCACACGACGTGTACCAAATTTTTCCACTGCGTCTCTCTCTCTCTCAAACCGTAATGAAGAAGAAGAAGGCATCGCCATTTGTCGTTCCTCTGTGTGTTTGAAGCCCAAACGGAGGTCTAGCAGCCTCGTCTCTTTTGTCTAGGAGCGCAAGTGGTAGAGGAGGCGTATTTGGAGGCTGTTGTGACCGGAGAAGATGACCAAAGCTAGATAACTCACCGGGAAGGTAAAATCTTTCCGACTCCTAGCCTTAAGTTGAACATTTACACGATTCGATCCTGGTTCGATTAGGGAATCGAATGAAATTTTAAATTTCTGCCCTTTCATGCTAAGAATGAAACTACACGATTAGATCCTGGTTCGATTAGGGAATCGAATGAAATTTCAAATTTTCGCCCTTTCATGCTAAGAATGAAACCCTTGCTCGATTTCCAACGGTGGTATCAGAGCAGTCGTGTTTAATTTTGAATCTTGGCATCTGATTGTGTGATTAGGAAATGGATTTAGAGAAATTTCATGAAATTAGCTTAATGGCATATGAATTTAGGAAACCCTAAATTTTAGGTTTCGGGATTGTGTTCAATTGAGCCTTGTTATGGTTAATTGAATCAATTAAGGATGTTTAATGCTTCAATTGAGTTGTAATGCCATATGGATTTAGGAAACCCTAAACTCTAATTTTTGTTTATGTTTAATTGGACATGTGTTGTGCTTAATTGGGGAAATTGAGGGATGGTTGATGTTTCCTTTGAGTTCAATTGCAAGTTAGTTGAGGTTTTGATGAATTGAGATGCAATTGTTTGAAAAAACCAAAAGTATATGGACTAATTGGCAGTTTGTTTGATTGTTAAGCTCATGAGTTCATTAAGCATGTTTATTCTTGAACTAAAGCCTATGAGATTGCAATTTCTAGTTGCCAAATTAACTTGCATATTCTGAATGTGAGCTTACTCGATTAGTTTTGAGATTACCTTGTGATCGTTTGAGCCATATACATTACCTATGATATAATGTGTGATAGATATCACGTTATTCGAATGCTTGTGCTAACTTGATCTTGCAAGATTCTTTTTTTTGTTCTTGTCAAGAGAGGCTTTTGTTTTCCATGCTCAACAAAAATTCCTTTTTTTTGAAAAATTTGGCCTTTGCGCCTTGCTTTTGACTTGATTTCCTTTTTATTTTTTTGAGGAAATTCAGAAAGACAAACAATTGAGAATGGAGAGTGCATAAATGAATAGATAACTCTACTACAAGAAAGGGTGACCCTACGGCGTCGAGCAAGACTTATCACATGATCTAGGTTGAGACAAGTTCTCCTCTTGGGTCATTGTGTGACGTTTTTTTTAGCAAACACACATAGGCTTGGCTCACACCTCTTTGGTCAAGTGCTCGACAATGTTTTTTAAATTTCAATCCTTTTGAAGCTCCAATTTGGTATTGGGTTTAGTCACAAGTTGGTTGGGTTCATATCAATTGGTATTAGAGCTCAAATTGAGTAAATTTGGGCTACCCTTACTGTTGTTGGTTTCCGACTCTCTATAGCCGCCGGGTCAACTTCTCACGTGGTAGATTTATCTTTTAATTTGTTGTAATTTTTGGGATTTTTTCTTACTGAATTTCAAAAAAAAAAGAAAAAAAAAAAAGAGAGTTCCTTTTGATAAAAAAAAAAAAGGGAGTATGATTCAGCGAGAAATCTCTATTATTTTCAAAAACAAATTCCATTTCATGATGAATGATGGATTGTATGATGTCTTGGAAAAGATTATCAACAAAAACAAGATTCGAGGACAAATCTATTTAAAAAAGGGGAGAATGAGACGAGCCTTGAGATTTAAGGAAGGCCTTGTGGATTGATCCACAATGTTTGGGCTGAAGAAAAGCATGAAGGTCATGGCTCATTAAGCCCAATCCAATTAAAGGAGCATGCAAGCCCATGCATAGAACAAATGGAATTCACATCCCTTTACAACCCACGTGTGCAACTTACGGTCAAAAGGAGGACTAAATGACGAACCAAAAAATGACGGAACCCAAGAATTTCATACATGCAATAGCATGCATCTACCTGTCTAAACCAAAGGAGTCCAAGAATTTCATGCATGAAAAAACATACATCTCTACATGCCAAGTTAACGCCACGTGAAGTAGTGCATGGGGTTGCATGATTTCTTGTCCAATTCATCTCCATGCATGCATGAGTGAATGAGAAGTCACAGTCAAAACGGGATCTTTAGAGGCATGCAAACTCATGCATGGAACAAATTGAATTCACAAGCCTTTGCAAGTCCATGCATGAAAAGCCAGGGCTGTTAAATGGAGTCCAAGATGCTAAAAGACAAGAAGGTTGAAGGACTAAAGGCTTATCCAACTCTAGGGAAGATTGACTAAGACCCTGTTTTGCGCAGGCTTTCTTCTACTTCTTCTACTACTTCTTCTTATTTTTAAGAGGGGTGGTGTTTTGCGCAAGTACTTAAACGATAATTATTTTTAGAATAGAGGTACCTCGGAGGGTCCGGAATTTTTTTGAAACCACCGTGTTGGAGCTCCCGCCGCCTCCGCTGTCGGAGGGACGCCGCCGGTCGCCTTCTTAAAATAAGAATAAGTAGTAGAAGGATGGCTGCGCAAAACACTCTTTTTAAAAAAAAAATACTTATAATCCAATTATAATTTTAAGAAGGCTGCGCAAAACGGGCCCTAAATTTGATGTTTGATAACGGTATTTCAATAACTATCCAAACAAACCCTATTTCAAATTTGGTTTGTCTAATTTTTGAATCCTTAAGGAGTGATTTATTGAGATCTATTAAGAAGATGGAATATATTAATATGTTTATACAAGACTCTATCCTGCTGCGGAGGGAGGGGATTAGGGGGCCATGGTCCCCCTGAAATTAAAAAAAAATAAAAAAAAAATTACATGTAATTTTTTTTTTTTAATTTAGCCCCTCTAGATAACGGAATCATATTTGTTTTCATATTTATTTTCAAATAAATATATAAGAGCTTCTTGGCTCAGTTCCTTTTTTAGTTCATTTTTTAGATATTAAAATAAAATATTCAACATAGTATTCGAACAGTGGGTGGAATTAAATGTCAGTGGCTCAGCCACTACACCATATAACATTTATGTATATTTTAGGTTATATTACCAATATTATTGATATAGATATAAGAAATAAATTTAATATATATTGTTTTTATATTATTTCGGACAATTTTTAATATTTGTTTTATATATTTTTTAATATATTTATTTTTAAGATTCTGGTTTTAAAAAAAATCATATTTCATAAATAAAAAACTTGACCTTAAAAAAAAATATGTTTACCTTAAACATTCATCGATCAAATCTAACTCATTCTGCTTAAATCCTAAAAAAAATTCTTATGTACGTAATATATTTCTATTGAATAATGTATTTTCATAAATTCACATAAAATTTGTTGGATTTTTTTTATAACTACTGCTCAAATTATTTTTTGAAATTTTTTAAACTTTAAAATGATTCGACCCGACCCACTCTTTTAAAACCCAAAAAAATTGTCTCCCTCTCCTTTTAATTTTTGATTCGCCCATAGGTGGGTATCTCTCAATAAACATGGGAATCCTTGTAATAAGTAACTTGTAAATGGAATATAATAATATTCATATTGCTTAAAATGACTACTAAATCCCATTTCGAAATTCATGATTTGCAACAAATTTTAGAAAGTAAATTCTAACTTTTTGCACAGGGTAAGCTTGAATGAAAGGGAGCAAGTAGAGCTGAATGAACTGTTGATCATTATTAAGCAACACTACCTTGCAGTGCAGGAACACACAAATGACTACAGGTGTCTGCAGGCATGAGCTATGGAACAAATTCTACCGAAGAAAGTCTCATATCATATGTTTCTTTGGAGATTGTTGCAACAACGACCAATTATTTAAATAGGCCCACCTGTCCACTTTGTAGAACAGTGGACGAACGAAGATGTGCAAAATTTATTTGGCGACTTTCGATTCATCCAAAGGGTGTACGTGTACTGGATACACATTCAAGACAATAGTAACAATTTGACAGCAGCAACAGGCACAGCACAGGCGTAGACAAGAAAGTCTGGCTTGCTATGTAGGCCCATTAACGGGCCTCAGCATGGGCTGATGTAAAAACTTTGTAATTAATTTTTATTTTTAATAAAAAATTTGCTTACCTAAAAAACTATAAAAGGAATTCACCCAAATACAACATTTACATCAAACTAGTTGTTAAAAACAAAGGGGATAAAATAATAATATATCTTAGCAATAAGCTAATTGGTTTAATGTTATAGTAAAAGGTACCTTAAATAGCAATGAATACCTAAAATATTATTACTTTTAACAATATTTATTTATTAAATTTTCATCACTAGCATCCCATAGATCCTTTAATAAATTGATGCTATTGCACACACCTTCGATATGCTATAAACGTTAGCGAGAAGACGTGGAAATTTCCAAGCCTGTGTTAGCAACCTTTTTCCCTTCGTTATCGCAATTTATTGAAGGTTTGAATAATTGAAGACTAGATGGAAATTTCAAACCTGGTGTTTACATTAAAAGGCAACTAATATGAATTTAATGTATGCAAAATTAGGTAGCAAAATTAGCTATGAATTAAATGCAATGAGTTGATGAATGTCCTATATGTATGTGAAAAATTAAGTGAACGATAGAGAAGAAAAAACGTGAAAGAAAGAGAAGAAAAGAAAGAAGAGGAAGAGAGAAAAGAAAAATCAATAGAAGGAAAAAGAAGAGAAAAAAAAGATTTTTCACAGATCTGTAGGATTTTTTATTTTGTTTGCTTATTTAATATTTGATCTGTATTACACATAATTCACAATACGTTATCAGCACGACTCTACTACCAGGCTTCTAGAAATTTTGCTGAGGTAAAGTTAATTAATTATTGTTATAATGTCTAATATTTTAAAACTTGAATTTGTGGCTTTGGACATTACTGGAAAAAATTACTTGTCATGGATACTTGATACTGAAATCCATCTTGA
>JAOWBN010199036.1:0-14940 GCA_028565015.1 Pinguicula moranensis | reverse complement strand
TTAACCAATATTGTGTATTTCACATAATTTATTTGGCCAAAATAAATCACATGCATTCACTAGTTTAAATTTGTCAATAGACTAATCAAAATATAATCTGAAGCATGAAACTCACATTAATTGAAATAAAATTAGTCACCAGATATCAACTTAGGAGTACAGAAATAAATTAGCTATGCATATTTAATTTGGAATAACACCACATGAATTCAAACATTGAAAACATAAATTAAAACTAAGGAATTTAGAAAACTCTCCTAAAGAAGCACTCCAATACTAGCTTTAATTCATAAGTCTTGGTGGTGAAATATTCCAAATTGAAACATGAAATTCTCTGCAAAAATCTTTTCTTTCTTCTCCTCCTTTCTCCTTCTTTCTTCTATTTTTTTCTTCCTGCGTGAACTTTCTTCCCCTTCCCTATTCCTTTCTCTTTTTTTTCTTGTTTTCTTCTCCCCAAACTTCTTGCATGTAGCCCCTCTCAATTTCCCTCCTGCAGCTCCTCCCTTTCTTTTCCCCCTATCTCTCTATATATCTATCTATATATAGTCGGTGCATGCTAGCTCAGCGGGTTAGCATACTGCCTCCGACCTAAGGGTTTGCCTAGAGGTCGGGGGTTCGAGCTCCTAGTGAGAGAGTTTCGGCTTGACATTCTGAGGGGATTAGTCGGCGGGCCCAGAAAGCCCAAAGGATACCCCGATCGGTGACGCAGACTTCTAAATTACCTATCAAAAAAAATATCTACCTATATATATATAGTTAGGGCTCTTCTTGTCAACTATGGGTTTTGGGCTTTAATTGAAACTGGCTTGCACATTTTAAATGCTAGGCCCAAAATCCATCTTCTTTAATTAATTTTCCTACAAAAAATTATAAAACACCCAAAGTGAAAATCATGTCATTATTTCAATAAAAATCACCAAAATGAGTCACTTATAATTATCCATAAGTGTAAAACATAGAAAATAAATAGGTATATTGATTCTTATCAGCATCCTACTACTCACTTTCATGCTGGTAGTTAACGCTTATCCCATGTGTCATTCTTGACTAGAGCACACATCTCTACCTCCATTACAGTTCGCCATGTTTGACTTTAATTGGCGTCATGTACAGATCTAGGCAACTTTTCGGAATATAATGCTGCAATGAATGCTTTTCTAGTTTCCAGTTCGCTCCCCCTTACAAGATTGCTCACAAGATACTTTGAGGTATGATAAGCATACTTAGGCTCATATCTTTTTGACGCCATACTATGATGGCTTCGGGGCGGGAGTACATACTGCAATGGTTCCTCAATTGTCACATGGTTTGTGTCACATAAAACAAGGATGGAAACATCAGTAGAATTTAACTCTGTACTAGAAAATATTGCCTCAGGATTACAGCTGTTGGCGTTGACATTAGGGTGTGTTGGTGATGAGTTCACTAGATGAGGAGTTTCTATGTCAACAATAGGCAGCTGATAAGTTGGACCTTTGTCCAACTCGGTCGGGACAACTATGAGGAGGGCATTGTTGGTCCAAGCCAATTCAACGGGTCATAGTTAGGCTTGAGCTCTGTTGTATTTTCCCTCTGAACGTTGGGTTGGTGACCAATAAAGTATTCGATTTCGAGAAAATCACAATCCATAGTGGTGTACATCCGACGACTAGATGGGTGGTAACAGTGGTATGCCTTTTGATTAACCCCATACCCAACAAAGATACACTTAACAACACAAGGATCAAATTTTGTACGTTCATCCTTTGGAATATGAACAAAGACAGAACATCCAAAAACACGAGGTTGGAGAGATAAGGATGATGGGACAATGACTCGAGCAGCTAAGCCTTGTAGTGGAGTTTGGAAACCAAGTATCTTGATGGGTAATCGGTTGATAAGATAGACTCTAGTGGCGACTACCTCAGGCAGAAACGTGGTAAGTACACAAAATTCGATCATAAGTGCCTTAGTGATCTCTAAAATCAATTGATTTTTCCTCTCGGTCACCCTATTATGTTGAGGTATATGAGCACATGTGGTTTGATGGATGATCCCTATGTTTCGAATGAAATTCTGAAGGGTATGGTTGACAAATTCCCCTCCATTATCAAATTGAAGGATTTGGATCTGTTTTTGAAATTGAGTTTGGATAATATGATAAAAATCCACAAATTTAGTAGCGACATCAAATTTAATTTTCAGGAAAATCACCGTTGAAAAAAATGAGGAAATAGAATTTTAAGGTACCCCGTTGAAGGATGGCCAAGTTTGCGGTTAGCCAAGCCTATCATTCAGTTGTCCCATGAGCTAGCAATGTAGTTTTCTAGAGAGCCACCTCATCGACATAGTATAGTTCTCCTCGTTTAGTGCCACGCCCAATGATCGTTACCGTCTGGATATCCTATAAGAGGCAGAAAGTAGGGCACATAAGAACATAACAATTGAGTTTCTTTGTAACATAATTTATAGATAGGTGTTTGCACGATAAATTGGGAACATAGGAACAATTTTTTAATTTGATCTGAGTAGATAGCTTAATGGACCCGGCACCCTTGACTTGTGCCAGTCCTCCATTCGCTGTTTTGATATAATCCTCTTTGGATTGGAGGGAACCCCAACGTTAGTAGGATCATTTGTCACCATATTAGTGGCTCCACAATCAAATAACCATGGCTTAATTGGAGGAGTATTGGGATCACGTACTAGACAGATAACACTGTCATCCTCGCAAAAGCGTCCATGCATAAAATACTTAGGATTGACCAAGCCTTCTTCCCGTAAATTTTTTTATTGTTGGTGGCATTTCTGCAACTTTTTAGACTGTTGAGGGCATTTTTCTAATTTTCTAGGTTGCTCAGGGTATTTCTGTATTGTTCAGGCTACAGAGGGCATTTTTGTAGTTGTTCAGGCTGGTGGCATTTTTGTGAATTTCCCAGACTTGAATGGTATTGACCTACAAAAAAGTTAGAATGACATTGATTGAGATTTCTCATCTGCAATATGAGCCACACAAACATTAGAACACAGCAAAGTTTGGTGCAGTTTTTTCTCATCTACAATTTCATCATATTGGATCTGGGAAAGATCTTCTTAGCTTCCAAAAACTCGCCGATGCCGATTTTTCCATTTTCTCTCATCGCTGCAGCCACCACTGTATTGAACTTCATTCTACCATGGTCACTGCGGCTGCCGACGACCACTGTGTTGCCCAACGAAGGAACCTCTTTGCGATTATCAATGTAGCGTGTTGGCAAACTTGGCCACTTGTTGGGATTTTCAAGGTTTAGGTTATTTGATACTTTTATTCTCTTCTCTGTTTCCTTCGCTTTACCATTTGGGGGTTTTATTCTGCCACTTTCTTCATTGTTTGTTGTCCTTGCTCGTGTGCATCTCTATGGAAATAGTCCGGATTCATCCATTTCATCATCCCGGAGTGATGACGTGGTGGGTCTTTCCATTATGTCTGACCAAAATTTGGTTGGTAAGTCTCCTTCATTCGTCTGTGAAGTAATGACTGTTTTTCTGATGTTGGTCGCAGATTGAAATAAATGGATTATTTGGTTTAGGATTTGTCCAAGTTGTTCGGACAATTTTTCTTTGGAGATTGGGATTGGGATTTTGGGGTTGAGAAGAACACTATAGTCGGACTCCCCCATCATCGGTAAATAATGAACTAGACAATCGACATCCAAGATCTTATAACCTGCTTTGATACCATGTTGGAAAATGTTTGATGTATTGGATTGTGTTGTTTTATTCTTAATTTTTTCAGGATAGAATACATGTTTTTATATGAGCTTTGATGGATATTGGGTATAATTAAGATAAAGAAAGATCCCTGATTTATCGAGATCTTTCCTTTTACAGCTCAACCACCCGATCTTCTCTCATTAATATCTAACACATGTTCTTATATAAGCTTTGATGGAGATTGAGTATAATTAAGATAAGGAAAGATCCGTGATTTATCGGGATCTTTTCTTTTACAATTCAACCACCCGATTTTCTCTCATTAATATCTAACATATTAATGGAGGGTGGGTATTTTAATGGAGGAATGCAGTAGAGTGTGGAGACGTGGAGTGGTTAGTGGAGGGTGGTTGTAATAAAAATATTGAATTTGTTTACGGAGGAATGCAGTAGAGAATCTCATGTGCCTATAATATTTGAGTTTAAAAAATTGAACGTGTCAGTAAATGCAAACCTCACAAAATATGGAAGCATACGTTACCCGTATCATCGCTCTTGGGCACAAGTAATAAGTTCTACAACTTTCCAACATCTATAATATATGTGTATATTGGTATAATATATGTATATGTTCTCAACTACTTCATTGTTGTCATAATAACCGAGTTCTCAACTTCCCAAATGTTATGGTTTCATTGATTAGAAATGGACGATTGAAGAATAAAATATCGAATGTCTTGAGCCAATATGACTTATAAATATATAACATGGGTTGAAAGTTATTATCATTTTAGATTCATCCGACACCTTGGTCTCGGTAAAACCATTCAGCACGCAGAGTTGAAAGTTATTATCATTTTGTTTTACAACTGCCATCCGACACCTTGATCTCGGTGAATTGTGCTTTCCAATTCATTTTAGATTCATCCTTCAGTGGAACCATTCAGCATGCAGAGTTGAAAGTTATTATCATTTTGTTTTACAACTACCATCCGATACCTTGGCTCGGTGAATTGTGATTTCCAATTCATTTTGTTTTAACCCAATAGACAAAAGGCCCAGAAGAGGCTAGATCGAGGTAAGACAAGAATATTCAGGCAACCGTCTAGACATAAGTATGGCCAAAGATCACAGATGCACAACGGTACCTGGAAAATTCTAGCGGCAGGTAAATGGGTACTATCCTAGATCAGTGATAAACAGGTAACTGAAATGAGCACATAGATTAAGGATTTCAGGTACACTCTCTCTTCTTACTCTCCCTAAACAAATGATCAACAGCAGAAGCAACCTTGGGAGGATTTAGAGCATGCCTTAAGAATTCTGCAAGTTTGGCTACTTTTTGCTCTTGTGTGGTACAGGTATACAGGTACTCACAAAAGATGGACCGAGATCTTGAACATCATGTGCACTCAGACATGGGGACAACTCATTCCGATAGCATAACGAATCAACACATGACGTAAAGAGTACATCACTCTCAATCTCCGGAAGCTTTTAGGCACGTAGGCAGAGCTGTGTACCAACCCATCATCGTATACTAAAGTCATAGGTGAGCTTTGTACCGTCCATAGGCGGATGAGTTGACAACTACGACCCTTGGCACGCAATAAATTAATAGATACGACGAGGGCTTGATATGTTGACAGTAAAGATACCTGCTGCTTGTACTCTAAAAGTCGTAAGCGAGTTATGTACCATCACGAGATGATAAGTTGACAGATACAACCCTCGTCGAGCAATAAAATAATAGGTACGGGTGACCTACTTAACGGAGGAGGATAGAGATCACTAATGTATTTATATTTATTTTATGTGGCTGATTGGTTGCAATTGTAAGAGCGGTTTGTACTCTTTGGTGGAAACTCTTTCTGTAATTATTTTCTTTAATGAATTTTGGCTTACCAAAAAAAAAGGTTGCCTTCTATATATAGGTGTGAACTCAAGTTTCGCTAGTACAGAATTTCCAACCAAGCTTATATTTCAGTACTCAGAACGAGCTTATAAAAAATCGGGACATCCAATATGATTCAAGCCACATGAATGGCGCTCGTCGCCGTCGTGGTGGTGGTGATGTATGTCTCCTCTGCTAAAGTGCCGGCGACACCCAACGTCTCTTGTGGAAAAGTGACGAGCACCTTGGTTTCGTGCTAAAACAAAATTGAATTGAAGCAAAAGACTGGGTTTTTCTTCAATAAACCTCTCGAGTTTTAATTATAAATTACAAGATTGGAATTCTAATTACAATAGGATTCTACATAAATTATAACTTTTATTCTCCTCAATAGTATTACCTTGATTAGGATACTTGGGACAGTAGGAGTCCTGGTTAACTGCTGCGTGGGTGTGAAGCCGTTGTACAAGTTGACAGCCTCCACCACGACCCGTTACACCATTTGTTACTGATTGAAATTTGTCATTACCTCCGCCTCTCCTGCTGCCATATTAAATGCGAAAAGCCTCCCTAAAAAATGTGCATCTCCATTTCGTATTAGATCACCCAGGCAATTGATTGCAGCAAGTAAAAACAAACATTTGGGTCTATTTCTCTGTTTCATATGTATGCGTTGCTGTTGTATTATATGTTTGGGTTTATTAAATGAGAAAATTCATCGTTGAGGGTGAAGTGTTAACAATACAATTGAAGATATATCTTATAGGGACCCCATATGATCACATATCTTACCAAATCACGGATATCCTTCCAAATCATAGCTATCAACTAGCAGTAGGTAGGAAGTTGGTTTAGTAGGTAGGAAGTTGGTTTAATAGGTAGGAAGTTGGTTTTGACTTACTGTACATGAAGAATGATTGGACTATAAAATCTTTATACACCATGTCATACAATTATACAAGAACGATTTATTCTCTTCACTCATATTTCTTCTATCATTAGTTTATGTAATTCTTTCATGGTATCCAAGTGATTGGGCCAATGCCATTAATTATTGATCCCAATTTTGGTTCTCATCTTCTGCTTGTGATTTTTGTTTGGTTTATCAAGAAGGACATCTATTACATTTTCCTCTGCAACGTCTTCCAAATTTCCATGGCAGCAAATTCATCCTTTGTTTTACCAAGCTTGCCACCAATTGTTATCACTAAATGCGATGTTTCGAATTACCTGATCTGGGCATCGCAAATTGTTCCAATTTTTCAAAGTAACAATCTCAGAATATTCAGCAAGTTTGTTAGTGAGATTGATTTACATGATTTAAGGGTGACAAGAAGAAGATTTACATGGCATTTAAAATCACTCAGGGCCTTGAGTAGGCTTGATAGGTTTTTAGTTAATGAATACTGGCTAGGATAGGACATGGCTTGGATCCAAGTTGGTTTAGACAAAAATGAATCAGATCATTGTCCAGTTAGCTTAAATTATAAGGTGTAGAATTGGGAACTTAGCCTTTAAAAGTATTAGACATTTGACTCCAGATAAAGGACTATAATGTACTAGTGGAAAACACATGGAAAAGTCACAGATTAATAGGCTATGCAAGTCAGAGAATCAAGGAAAAACTAAAGGCTGTGAAATATGATATCAAGGAATGGAACAAACAAGTGCCTATAGATTTAGTATAAGGGAAAAAGCAGCTGAAAATGAATTGGAAACGCAGGAACTAGAAGCTAAACAAGGAAATACAGTGGGTGACAAAATAACTAATCAGCAGAATTCAGCAGAACTTAAAAGCAGATTAGAGAACATGACAAAAAAACTCAACAGGGTGACTTACCAGAATTGAGGGTGAAACAATATTAGTGGAGTGTGGGAGAATGATGTGTGGGTAGAGGAATCTGAGCTTGTAAAAGAATGCTTCAGGAAACATTTTGCTTCCAGGTTCAGTGGAACAATATGGAACCGTCCCACAGTAGCAAACATGAGATTCAAGGCACTATCTGCACATTCAAAACAGTAACTAATTCTACCTTTCTTAGAATAGGAAATACTTGCAACCATCAAGTTTTGTAGAAACAAGAAAAGTCTGGGGCTGGATGGAGTGAACTTCAAGTTCATCAAACAATTCCTGCCACTGATACAAGGAGACATTATTCTGATGATGCATGAATTTTATAGAAACAACAAACTTGCAAGAGGAAGTAATGCAACGTTCATATCTTTAATTGCTAAGAATGAGGAACCATTGGAGGTACAAGATTTTAGACCAATAACTCTTATTGGAAGTATGCCCAAGATCATCATCATGGTCCTTGCTAAAAGAATCAGTGGTGTTCTAGAAGATGAAATCTCATAAAATCAAATAGCCTACATGAAAGGAAGGAGGTTGTTAGATGGGGTGGTTATTACAAATGAGGTGGTAGATGAAACCAAGAAACTCAAAAGACAGATTATAATTCTCAAAGTGGACTTTGAAAAGGCTTATGACACACTCAACTGGAACTACCTAATGGATGTAATGGAAAAGATGGAGTTTTCCCCTGTTGGAGATGGTGGATCAGAGAACTTATGGAGTTTGCGTCTGCTTCGGTTCTGATGTAAGGAAGTCCCGCAAAGGAGTTTTATCCCACACGTGGTCTGAGGAAAGGTGATCCTATATCACCCTTTTTGTTCATCATAGCAACACAAGGATTGTCTTGTATGATTAGCACATCCAAAGATCTGAATTTATTCCAGGCAGTGAAGGTGGGAAGGTAGAACTTACCTATTTCTCACTTACAGTTTGCGGATGACACCGTTTTGTTTGGTAAAGGATCGTGGGAGACAGTAAAAACATGGAAAGCCATTCTCAGAAACTTTGAATTACTATCAGGGCTTCAAATTACATACCACAAAAGTTATCTCATTTGTTCCAACACCCCTCATCTTCAACTGGAAGAAATGTATCGGTATTTAGGATGCAGAATTGGAGATATACCATTCAAATATTTAGGTCTGCCAGTTAGTGCAAATTTGGGAAGAACACCCGCATGGAAACCAGTTATTGACAAGTGTGACAAGAGGTTGTGACAAGAGGTTGGCATATTGGAAACACAAGTACGTTTCAATGGGAGGCAAATTGGTAATGTTGAACTCTGTAATGAATGCACTACCATCTCATTTTTCGGCCTGTATGAGGCCTCAAATGCTGTGATCAAACAGCTAGTTAAAAGGCAAAGATCCTTCTTTTGGGGTAGTACACATGTGAAAAGGAAGATGTCTAGGGTATCTTGGGAAAAAATAACAGCAGCTTGAAAGAGAGGGGGAATGGGAGTAAGATATTTAGTAGCATTTAATGAGGCATTGATGGGGAAATAGGGAGACAAAATTCTTCAAGGTGAAAATATCTTATGCTAAACATTTTGAAATCTAGATATGCAGATCATGTGATGCTAGCAGTTGGAAACTTAAAGGAACTAAAACCACCTGTGATTCTGACCATTAACTGGAGGGAAAGACAAAGAGAGAGAGGGCTTATGCTTCTAAGTGGTGGAATAGTCTACAAGAAACTTTAAGTTCATCATGGTTTTAGCAAAATATGGAAATTAAGATGGATGCAGGCAAAGGAGTATGCTTCTGGCTGGATAAGTAGACTGGCAGCACAACTTTGGCTGAAAAATTCACACTGCTACATAGCATAGCTAATAACGAAAAAATAAGTGTGGTAGATTCTAGAATATGGAAGAACAATAGATGGCAGTGGCAATTTGTCTAGGGGAGAAACTTAAGAGGTAATGAGCCTAATGAATTTGGTGCACTTTCTATATTATTGCAGGATCTGGAGCCTCAATATGAAAAAAAGAGATAGGTATACATTATGAGGGAGTAAAGATGGCAACTACACAGTGAAGGATGCATATCAGCACATCAGAAATAATATTGCACAGCCATACACCAAAGAAGAGGCAAAGGAGCTTCAGATGGTATGGAATAATGTGACACCAAAAAAAGATCAGTGTACATGTCTTGAAATTACTACAACATGCAGTGCCAACTCAGAGAGATTACAGGAAAGAAAGGTCGTTTCTGCAGAACAAGAAATTAATTGTTACTTGAGCAAAACTAACAGAGAAACAACGGAGCACATATTTCAGGAATGCAATTTTATAAAACAGGTCTGGAATCTTATTAAGTGTTGGTGTGAAGGAACTAAATTACCTGCTTAGACTACAAATGGAGTGCCGACACTTTCACAGCATGCAGCCACCAAAACTTCTCAAGCTACACCTGAAGCATGGACAAACATATGGCTAGTTGTCATGTGGTAACTTTGGAAAACACGAAACCAAATTCATTTTAATGGCTCAAAGACTGATGCTGATCAACTGGTACAAGTTGTGCAGAGGAATACTTGGATATGTATGAAGGCATTTTGGAGTGAATCTACCTATCCTTACTCACTTAACGATTGGCTGATCCATCTAGTTGCATGTATAGGAGCCAAACACTGAACTGAAATCTGCAGGCATGTAGGTAGCACCAAAGAACCTGATCATATCATTAGCCGCCTCCAGGAGACAAGATAAAAAAAGATGTTACCTAATGTAACCTGAATTGAGTAATTCTCATTGCCTTTACTCTCTGTTAATTTGATGTAATTGTCTTCCTTTTCTGCATTGGCATAGGTTAGGTGAACGCATTAAGATGCATACGAGCGGTACTAGAAAAACCTACTACTATCCCCAGCTGCTTCTAGATGCTAAGATCTGCTGGAAACTATCTACTGCAACTAAAACATAGTAACCTCCTCTGCTCCTCACCTGATTGTAATTCTAATGTAATTATTTCTATTCTTTATGGAGGTATAGGTTAGGTAAAGACGCGAACACATGCATCGGCCAACAATCTATATCAGAGTTAATCTTCCATGCTGGCTGTTTTGCAACAAATTTATTGCTGCAGTTAGTCTAAACACTGAAATCATGATCTCTGAAGAATCAAACTGAAAGGGGAATAAAGGGTGAAACAAATCACAAGACTACAATGCTATAATATGAATAGCCTATGTTTTGCGAACTACTTTAGTAAAAACTCCTGTAGCCATTGGGCGTCCTGCACAGTTGAAAGTCAGTAAATCAATGCTGGCTAAACCTTTAAGTCACTTCTTAAGCAGATATGATTGTTCACCTTAACGTCAGTAGATCAATGCTGGGAGTGTTAACAATACAATTGAAGATATATCTGATATGGACCCCACATGATCACATATCCTACTGAATAATGGATATCCTTCCAAATCACTGCTATCAACAAGGAGTAGGTAGAAAGTTGGTGTTGACTTACTTTACATGAAGAATCATTGGACTATAAAATCTGTATACACCATACCATACAATTATTGAAGAACGATTTATTCTCTTCACTCAGATTTCTTCTATCTTTAGTTTCTGTAATTCTTTCATGAAGTAGATCGAGGTACTGACAGAGTTCCCAGGGGGTGGTGCTGGCAAGTTGGTGAGTTGCCCTTCTAAAAATTAAATTTAATATGTTTATTTTAAAGCAATTTTAATTTTTGTGTATTCGTCCTATAAATAATTATATCAACTCTCATTGTCAGATTATGAAGCAAATAAAAATAATTTCTGGTTAGGGTTTGGAGCCAAGAGAAGCAACAACAACAACGTACCCAGTATATTCCCAACTAAGTTGGAGTCTGGGGGTCAGATGTGCGCGGCCTTACCCTTGTAATTATATGAAGAGGTCATTTCCGTTACGACCCAATATGAATTGCATCATTTGGTGTATTGAATTCCAACAACTTCACTGTATAAAAGCACTGGAATTTAATAGAGCCATTTAGCTCTAGTAACAAACATTATTTACAAATAATTTTATGATACAAGCTGATAAAGTATTGCAGTTAGTTAAGATAATTGCTTCAATTCATATTTAATTTGAAATTATTTATACAATTAAACAAATATCCTAATGACACCATTTACCAGAGCCGGAGATCATTTTGGTCTTTAGTCTTTATCTAGCCGATTTAGCTGTACTTTTTTATTTTGATAGGTAGTTTTTTTGGAAAAAAGAAAAAAAAAATGGCCAACCGTTTTGGCCTAGAATCGTAACGTCCCGAACGGGGCATTATATCCCGAAGTATAGTATTGTGAAACTTGCCTACCAGGCCCTAATATAAATCCTACAACTCTAAGATACACTATTTTCAAAATAGTGTTTTGATCTGGAACTTGCGCTGAGCTACTGATTTACGAGAAATGCCAAGAATTTGAGCTATTCCTCGGTAATGTTACGAATTTCCTACGTGATTGAGAGGAATTACCTACTTTTGGAGCCCTGTATCACGCTGATTTAATCCAAGGCCCACTCTTTCAGAATTCTTATCCACTTCTGCAGACCCACTATCATGGCCCAATTGCCCCTTTTCCTGGCCCATATCCCCAATCATAGCCTCAGCGTACGTTGGGCCTGCCGCCAATTTCGCAAATCAAATTGACTATTTGTAAATTAACTAATCATACTCTTATATGGTGTACTGCATGTTTAACTCAAAATAAATATAATTATAACATGATATATAAAGCTTCTCTTTTCCATGCTTTCTATTTTCTTTTCTATTATTTGTTCATGAAACTATTGTAAAATTCAAATGAGTCAAGTGACAAAGTCTCGTTGTTCGATACTAAAATTATAGTCATGAGAAACAAAGTATGGTTTTACTCTGTAACATATTTACCTAAAAAAAATATATTGAACACTGGTTGTGAGAACAAGAACTGGGACGTAGATCCGTTGTCAGTACAAAGTATAAGCCTATGTTTTATACCTCTTAAAAAATAAGTTATTTTTTCATTTTATTTTTTTAGATTATTTAAAAAAATAGTATTTTAAGACTCCGATTTTACTTCTCTTTATTGTTTTTTCCAGTCAAAACTCATTTTTTAAAAGTAGATAGAAGACTAGTTTTTCTACTTCTATTTCTAATAATAATTTTGTAAATAAATGAAAGTTATACTAAAAATTTGATTGTAAACACTATTTTTATAACTTTTTCTATTTTCTCATAGTTTTCTCATACTTAATTTATAAAATTAAAAGGAGAGTGAGAAGCAAAAGGAAAAACAAAAGAAGAAAAGAACTATGGTTACAAAATAGGCCCTAAGGATGACTTATGTTACTTTTTTTGAAACACCAACACTATCACTTATTCTCGAAGAAGTACACTATTATGACACACAAAACATTCACAATTTGTTGTCGGGTAAGGCATACCTTAACCAACTTATAGTTGTGATACAATGAAAAAACTCTCTTACCCTGCACACCCCACCATCCACCACTTCATTTCCCTTTCCTTAACTCATCCTTCGCCGTCGATTAATCGGTCGTTAGGTACCCTACCAACAACAAAAATAACCCCATAAAGCATAGTGTTAGTTAGTGAGATAAGGGAGTGGTGCGAGTTCCTTATCAAAAACAACAAAAAACACTATTGACGATGTTCGGCAACGGGGGGTGATCCTTTACAGATCTATGATCTAACTATTCGAGACGGACAACAGAAACAAATAAATGGGTCGCTAGAGCAACTTTTCAGTACCCTACAATGAATCTGTAGAGAAATTGATAAGCGACAACCTAATCCAATGACTTCAGCACTGGATATTGAAACATTGGATCGACTCCGACAGGATAATCGATTGTATCAATTCCTCTCTGCGATTAATGATGAATTTGAACTTACTCGCAGATATATTCTCAAGACTGTTAGGAATTTAATTTTTGGTCCTAGAACCTACCCGACACCACACATTGGTATGATATTGTCCGCTTTGGGCCGGAGCCCTCACGGTTTTGCCTTTGGGCTTTTACCCCCTAAAAGGCCTCATACCAAGTAATGTGGTGTCCCTATATTTATACCCATGAAATTCTCCATCCACAATCAATGTGGGGCATTTTATTCTCAACAGCTCATCCACACCTTTTTCCTCAGAGGAATCCATTATTGGAGTTGCTACAGATTCTCCTTGAACAGAGGAAGGAGAATTGTGCGGTGTTTTCTTTCAGATTCTATGAACAAACATACAAAAATACACGTGGGAACAATGAGGACACCATTGTTTTAGTGCTTATAATCCCTTATTTTTATAGGTGATTCTTCTACATATATATTACTCTTACCAACTTGAGATATGTATAATTTCACTTTCAACCAGAATAATAATAAAAAAAATCATGTATTATTTTTATTTTTTCCAGAGTAGTAACGTGATACGCATTGCAGGCAGCCAAAATTCAACGCAACGCAAGGCGGGCCCTAGCCCGGACTGTCCTAACCCCCGCATCTCATGGGTTTTATTTTGTTAAAATAAAATAAATAATATATAAAAAAAATTTGGATAAGTAATTTTGTATTTAAAAAGCCAATTAACAATTACAAAAAAAAGCAATTACAAAAAACGTAAATAGTGGTGAATGAGCAACCACTACGGAAGCAGAGTTCTTCAACTATCTTTACACAGAATAGTTATAGAAAAATGATATAGTCCAAGACACGTCATTATACCCTTGTGTTGAACACTTGTACAAAAATTAACATGGGGTATAATTGTCCATTTTGTGTTGTTTTGCGCTATATCATTTCTCATAGTTATAGTTCATCCCACCTTGCTTCTTTCAACATGGTGATGCTCACTTTGGACACATTCCGGATCCTTGCTAGAGCGAGATCTAAAAGTTTATGCGTGGAAGGCGAATCCAATCCCCAAGTTAGATATTCCTGTGAATTTTGTTAATTTTGTAGTATATTAAACAATTGTTGTAAAACTAATTAAACAAACACTAATAACAAAATAATGAGAGAACAAAACTAAAGAATTTTCCTTCTTTTTGTATTGTATCTCTTTTGTATCGTTCCTTACATTGACTTTTATAGCGAAAATTTTTAAGAACAAAGTATAAGCAATAAATAGAAAGTGACACATATCTTCCTTTGACAGTGATACATATCTTACCTTGAAAGTGACACATATCTTCCTGCACGTTTTGCATTCGGAGAAGGCGTACCGCTTCTTCCTTTTGTATTTGTTGCATTCATTTCACATGTGGCATTTTCCACATGTTTTATTTTCCACAACACTCCCCCTTGAATGCCATTTCATCATGCTTCGTTAAAACCTTACTAGGAAAAAACCTTGTGGAAAAAATTCCTAGTGAAGGAAAAAGAGTACATGATTTTATGATCTCCCCATGTTGTACACATCTATGGGTTTCCTCATGCCGATCCCTTTGACAAGCTTTTCATAAATTGCAGTTGGTAGTGCTTTTGTAAACAAATCTGCCAGATTGTCACTTGATCGAATTTGCTGAAT
>JAOWBN010199025.1:0-14941 GCA_028565015.1 Pinguicula moranensis | reverse complement strand
TAGCAACACATACTTCCAAAAGTATTTGGGGCAATGAATTGTTCATTGGAACAATTCAATGGTTTTTGCTTTAGAGCATTTTTGGTGTTATTTTAAATGTTTTGTCCAAACGAATTGGCTGAAATAGAAGTGTTGACGAACAACAGTTCCTTTTTTCTTAGTAACACGAAATTAGAAAGAAAAAAATATTTTGAATGTATCAAAAGAATATGAATGTGTTCAGAATTAATCCGTAATCGATTCGGTAAGCACCCGGGTAGTGATCTCGTACTAAATTTCTGATGATCATCTGCCTAGACAGTGCTACCATTCCTCATAAAAGACCCAGATTTCTGGTGAGGCCCAAATGTCCCTCTTAAAAACCAGCTCTAGACAGCCTTTTATGAGCACGATTGTAGTGGATTTCTTTTGAAGTTTTCGAAATAATTATGGTAATATGATTTTGATTACCATAATTGAATTATAAACACGTAGTTAATAATTAGGTGTTTATTAATTTCATTAGATTTGAAACAAATTTTCTAATAAAATTAATTTCCTAGGCCACAAAGACATGCTCGGAAATTTAAATTTGTGCACATAGCATATAATAATTTCTAAGACATATATAAGCAAGCTTTAAATTAAATTTGCACCTAGAAAAAATTTAATTTAAACTAAACATGCATTGCTTGGAGATAAGAAGAATTTAAATTAATTGCATTAAACATAATAAATTAAATCCTAATTATGCATACTAGAAATTAATATTTAAAAGCACTTAGCAAATTGAAATTAATTCCAAATTCATGCATACTATAATTATTTAACACATAAATAAATATTGAAAATTTAAAACATTTTGTAAACATAAAAAAATATTTTAAAATTTTAAAATTTTTGAAAAAATTTTAAAATTTCTGAAAAAAATTGTCTCAATTTAGTGAACTTGGCCATTTTCGTGACCCATGTAGGGAAAATATGGTGGGAATGGGCCTGTTTAGGGCCCATATCCCACATGGGTTCTCAATTTGGGCCGTGCGGCCCAGATCGAGAACAGGTCCGCTGGTCCAAAAACAGCGGATTCATGAGGCGGGTCGGGTTAACCGACCCACCAGAACTAAAAAATTTTAATATTAAAAAAAATTAAAAAAAGAAAAAAAATATAATGGGCGCGGGGATTAGGGTTTCATAACGAAATCCTAATCTGGTGGGCGAAGGTTTCCTTCACCCTCCCGCACTGCCCGCTGGAAAATCTGGCGGGTTACCTTCCAAAATCACGGATTTTTGCAATTTGTTGACTTATGTGCCGATTTGTTCCGATTTCACTCGATTTAGCCAGATTTTGCGCGATTTCCATCGCTGCCCCATCACTTTCCTCGCTGTTTTGCCGTCATTTCTCCGTCGCTTCATCGCCTCTGCCCAAATGATGAAGGCTCGTCCCAATCTCTCGCTGTTCGGCCATAAAAAAAAGTGCGATTTTGCAATTCCCACGATTTCTGGTGATTTGAGGGTTTTGGTAGACACGCGCCACCCCGAACCTTCAATCGGCGATTTCCGGCCAGATCCGTAGATCTAGGTCGTGAAATCACTCGAAAACTCGGCAACGCGCCGAGAATCGTGGCGGTTGGCGGCGTGCAACGAAGACGCGTCGCCCCGCCATATTTCTGATGGGTCACAATGATTTGCGGCGGCGGATCGCAAAACTATACGGCGAGTGACGTACACACGCCAGATCCGACGGTTTGCGGTGGCGCGTGACGTACACGCGCCTGGAATTGTCGATGGCGCATGAGGTGCATGCTCCGGCGGAAAAGAAAATGGCGGCGGACAGCGGGCGTGGCGGCGGCGGCGTGAATCCGGGATCGTGTTTTGGAAATAATACGAGAAAACAACGGATTAGAAACTAAAAAATATGAATGAATCAAATCAATTACGAAATTTAACGAATAAAATTACAACGAACTAAATCAGACCCGAGATTCGCTCTGATACCACTATAGACCATAGACCGAATCTAATTGAATAGAACATATCCATTCGTATAATTTATTTAAGTATGAATACAGACTCATGCCTGATTGATGCGGAAGCGTGTCTGAACCGTAATCTCCTGTACTGATATAATCACGTTGAAGGGGCTATAAAAGTTCATTTGGAATTCACGAACCAAATCTGCTCCCCGATGGTGATTGGGAACAAGAAGAATGAAAACTTATATTTTCTGGTTCTCAACGCATGAGAGTTGTGAGCGAGTGTGCAATCTCTGTAGTCACATAGCCTTTATATAGAGATTTAACTGGGTAGTTAGACGGACTTGTGGTCATGTGGGCTTTAGGTTTAATCAATTAATTAAATGAATTAATTAATTATATATTAATCCAACAGTAATTAAATTAAATTCACTTAACTGTTTGTGAAGAAGAAATTCAAATTTTGGATTATTCCTTTTGAGGTGTGGAGGATGTGATATCTGATCGCGGAGAAAGTAAAGTTGTGGTCAAGGGTGAGAAAGCCGATCCGATGAAGGTTCTGGAGAGGATTTAGAAGAAGAGTATGTTGATCATGAGAATATACAAAGCAGTCACTTCACTACGCTAATTTAGGATGATCTCATGCTTTATTCAAGATTCCATCAAATCAGCACAAATCCGCAAAGGGCAAATCAACTACAGCAAAATATGAAATCAAAAATCAAGAGATTGACATTAAGCAACAATCTTTATTATTCCTTTCATAGCACTCACTGTAATATGTTTAAATATGTGTACAAACAAATGAAAAAGTATGCAATTCCAATGAATATATGTTCTGTTATTAGTTTTCCTCCCTAAATTATTCACAGCCACCAGACAAAAAGATCACCATCTACGTTTTTCTTCATCCTCTTCTATTCCTATGTCCTCATCAGATGTAGTGTTGGTGTAGCAGTTTCCTTGCCATATATCCTCTTCAAATTTTTTTCTCTTGTTTCTACCACCCGCAGGTCATATTCCTGTCCATCTATGGTTACCCGACGTAGCTGATTAATTATTGTGCTCATACCCGTACGGATTTGTAATTGTGCTGCCTCCGGATAAATTTTCTTATCAGTTACCTCATGTGTCTTTATGAATCTTCCAAACTCTGCACCTATCCGTTCTAGCACTTCTGGCTTCCAGGCATTCTAGGGAAGGCCGTATATTTTGATCCAACAAAGCATGTCTTTCATCGTAGGTATATTTGTCCACATAGTCTGGTTTGTTACCCACTGATTTTTCCACTAGGAATCTAGTTCGAGTAGTTCTTTCAAGTCATTGTCTTCTTCCTCACATATCAACACTTTCCCTGCCCCCATTGGGCTAACTATGAGATTCATATAACCTCCCCTCTTCAGTTCAATCTGTAGTTCTCGCCATGCTTCATTATTAGTGAGTGTTCCCACTCTACTGAATTTGAGCCATAATGTATCCTGCCTGGTTGTTGAGAAAGACAAATCCCCTTTTTTTTCTTGCCATCATTCCTTTACTACACTTTGTTTCATCTTTATGCTTATCCATGTTGGATATCTCTTTTCCTTTGTTTCCTATTATTGTATTGCCTCCGATTTCTACTTTTTTGGCTCTGCTGGGTAACAACTTCTTTATATGTTAAGTCTTTTCTTCGTGCCTCTTGTTTGACCTCATGGCTGCGGGTTATCTTGTTCTGAATGTGTTATGCATTTTGCTAGGGAATCTCACGCCCATACTTCCCAACATTTACTTTCACCATCTACGTTTTTCTTCATCCTGACAAATCTGTGCATCTATAACCTGCACATTCTCATGGTATCGGAGCCAGGTTTTAATCAGACATAGGAGTTTGTTCCTCGCCCACCTGGTACTAACATTGTTGGATCGAAATGGGTTTTTCGAACCAAGTATCTTCCTGATAGATCTGTTGAACGCCTCAATGCACGTCTTGTTGCTCGTGGTTTCACCCAAGTGTCTGGTCTTGATTTCTTTGATACTTTCAGCCCACTAGTCAAAGCTACAACTGTTCGCATTGTCCTCTCTATTGCTTTTTCCCGTGGATGGCCACTTCATCAGTTGGATATCAAAAATGCATTTTTAAATGGATATTTGTCTGAAGATGTATACATGGAATAGCCTCAAGGCTATATAAATCCTATGTACCCTGGCCATGTTTGTCACCTCAAGAAAGCTCTCCACGGACTTAAACAAGCTCATCGGGCATGGTTTGATCGATTTAGTACATTTCTTGGTACTCTTGGGTTCGATTGTAGTCGTGTTGATACTTCTTTTTTCACTTTTACATGTAACACCGATATTTTTTATCTACTCCTTCATGTGGATGATATTATAATCACAGGTAGCAGTATCTCTATTCTTGATCGTTTTATTAGTACCTTGCATGCTGAGTTCGCCCTCAAGGATCTTGGGGCTCTTACATATTTTCTTGGAATTGAAGCTACTTACACAGAGGATAGTCTCTTGCTTAGTCAATTAAAGTATGCTCGGGACATTCTTGCTCGTGCTCGAATTTTGGATAGCAAGCCTATTAGCACACCCATGGTTGTCTCTCAACATCTATCTTCTGATGGTGATCCACTTCCTGACCCGACCATGTATCGGTCTCTTGTTGGTGCTCAACAGTATCTCACTATTACTCGCCCTGATTTAACTTATGCCATCAATTCCATTAGTCAATATATGCATGCCCACACTGACCTTCATCTTCAGGCTGTCAAGCGTATTTTACGATATGTTTGTGGAACACTCAGTATGGGTCTTCGCTTCACTACGTCCTCAGATCCAGGCTTCATCATTGCTTATTCTGATGCTGACTGGGTTGGATGCTCTGACACTCGTCGCTCTACTTCTGGGTATGCAATATTTCTTGGAAATCATTTGGTTTCCTGGAGCGCCAAGAAGCAACATACGATCTCTCATTCCAGCTGCGAATCAGAATATCGTGCCCTTGCTACCACTTCTGCTGAAGTTCTCTGGCTTTGAAACTTACTTCAGGATCTTGGTGTCCCTCTGACTCGACCTCTCGTGCTTCTTTGTGACAACAAAAGTGCTATCTTCTTAAGCACAAATCCTGTTATGCACAAACGAGCCAAACATGTAGAACTTGATTATCACTTTATCCGTGAGCAGGTGTGTGCCCGTAGTCTCACTACAAAATTTGTTCCTTCAGAGTTTCAGATTGTAGATCTATTTACCAAAAGTCTTTCTCGAGAAGTTTTTGAATTTCTATGGTCCAAGCTTCACATGGTATTTAATCCCACGCTCAGCTTGCGGGGGTGTTGATCATGAGAATGCTACAAAGCTGCCGCTTCACATAGCTAATTTAGGATGGTCTCTTGATTTATTCAAGATTCCATCAAATCAGCACAAATCAGCAAAGGGCAAGTCAACTACAACAAAATTTGGAAACAAAAATCAAGAGATTGACATTCAGCAACAATCTTTATTATTCCTTTCTTAGCACTCACTGTAATATGTTTAAATATGTGTACAAATGAAAAAGTATGCAATTCCAATGAAGATACATTATGTTATTAGTTTTCCTGCCTAAATTATTCACAGCCAGACAAAAAGATCACCCCATTTTTCTTCATCCTAACAAATCTGTGCATCTGTAACCTGCACATTCTCAGGGTTGCCGCTGCGTGGAGCTCATATCTCCACCGCAACCGGAGAAGCCAAAGAAACCTGAAGAAACAGAGGCGATGAAACCTTCGGAGAAAACAGAGGAGGTTGGTAATTATTATTATTGGTTTCTTTCACTATTTTTCACCATTTTCAGATTTTTCTTTAAAAATAACAATAAAAATAAAAATAAAAATTCAAATTTTTGTGTGTTGTGTGTGTGTTTTCAGACTCCGGTGATTACTGTGGTGTTGGGAATTTACATGCATTGTGAATCTTGCGCAGAAGAAATCCAAAGGCGCATCAAAAGACTAAGGGGGTATTTTGTGCATTCTTCTTATGCTTATAATTGGATTATAAGCACATTTTTTCAAAAAAATGAGGAGTTATTTTTTGAAAAAAATGTGCTTATAAGCCAATTATAATTTTAAGAAGGCTGCGTAAAATAGGGGCTAAAGGGTGTGATTTTAACCTTTTCCTAAATCTACTCGAAAAGGAAAAATGGCCAATTTTATGTAAGAGGCGAACCTCAGATTTTGGTTATAGCGGAAATAAATATTCCAGCCGATAAGGTTCGCCCCTTGCTTGGCTACTTGAAATTATGATCCCTTTATACTTTTGGATACCCTTTGTGTAGCTGTATCCAAAAAAAATAAAAATTTGAGGATTCTATTTTTCTAAAACTTGTCAAATAATATTCTCTTCAATGGAATATAATAAGTCAAATCCCTGACATTCTGACCGGAACACTTGGTTCTATGGGACTTTTTATTTATTTATTTTATATAGCGATCGCTTTATAGTATGTGTGCCGTCCCGTTTATTTATGTTTGCCCCCAAAAATTTATACATGCCCTATAATTAAATCTCAACTGATTTCGAATATAGGAATTGAGTGTGCTGAGCCGTGTTGGCCATAATTCATTATCCAAGGAAGGCAAGACTACTAATATTACAATTGTTGACCATGATTCATTGTCCCGGGAAGGAAAGACTACTCATATTACAACATCCAAGGAACTACAAGAATCAAGACAGCCAACAAATCTTGCATCAAACAGGAAACATGAACATTGCATCAAACCACACAAAAATCTCCCTATACTAGAATAGCAATTTAGAAGATTGTATAGATTTTCTAATTCATCTGCAAATACTGTAAAACCATCAAACTGTAAAGATCATGGCTTGAATGAATGAAGAACTCACCACAATTTCTTCAATGACTTGTTCAAGCTCACTTGCACACAAGCACCACTTCATAAGGCTAAACTCTCCATCTTTTTGCACGTGTTCATGATATTAGATCCTGGTTGAGACTTCACCACCCCAAAGTAACGAATCAAGTAAGAGCCTCTAAGACCTGTAACTGCACTAGCCCGACCATATGGAATATGAACTTATGAGCACGAAAGTATTAGTTGCGAGGTTCAATGCCTACAATACAAGTCGCCTACAATACATGAAATAGCTGAACTTGAGGGGGGTGTTGTCCCATACCGGTTATGAGAAAGGAAATAGAAGAATTTAAATAGAAATGTGAACTACAAACTGAATACATTAGGACTAAGGTTTTTAGGGAGTGGTTTATATTTAATCTTAACAATAAAGATCAACAGTTGCCATCTGCCTGCTGTCCGACTTATGGGCCTCCACCTGGCCTGCCACATGTTCATTTCAGTGGCCTACACGGTACTTCTGGGATCCTGTGGTTTGTGGGCCCCACCTGCTCCACCCCTCCACCTGTGGGTACTTATCTTCGATTGCTGATTGGTATAGGGACACCGGGGCCTCGGCACATATGACTTCTTCTCCTGCCACTTGAGATCATGCCACCCCGTATACAGATACAACCTGCGTTATCGTAGGTAACGATGATTCCTTACCTATCACTCGTACTGGTAATGTGGTCACTGCTTCCTCTTTGCCCTTGCTTGATGTTATGGTTGTCCCTAATATTACTAAAACTTTGTTATCCATCAGCAAACTCACTTCTGACTTCTTCCTTGCCATTACCTTCATTGATAATTGTTTTGTTGTTCAGAGTCGACACACGGGACAGGTGATGACAACCGGTCGGCGTGATGGTGGCCTCTATGTACTTGAGCACAGTATTCCAACATTTATCACCTCTCTTCAGGCTAGTTCACTTCACAATCCCTTTGATTTATGGCATGCTCGGCTTGGCCATGCACCACATGCTATTTTGTCTTTATTAGGTCGTCAGGGTCGTATTTCATTGTCATCTGTGGCCCCCTTCCCTAGTCTATGTGCATCGTGTCAAATGGCAAAGAGCCATCGTTTACCTTTTTTCCCCAGTACTCATCGTGCCTCTCAGCCCCTTGCTTCAGTACACTGTGATCTTTGGGGACCTTCCCTTGTTATGTCTACTACTGGTTTTCGTTATTATGTTATTTTTATTTATGACTATCTTTACATGTTTTTATCCCTTAAACTACAAATCTGATTTCTTTGACACTACCCTCTCTCTCCCCCTCTTCTTCCCCTCTTACCTCCACTGATCCACCCTTCTCCTTGACCTTGCCTTCTATAGGAAACTCTCATCCTGATTACTCGTGCAAAGGTTGGAGTGCTTAGACCTTGCATTATTGCTGATCACTGTGATGTTCTTCCCTCTGGCCTCTTCACTTCTTTATTGGCTGCTACTGAGCCTCGTGGTTTTCGGTCTGCTGCCAAGAACCCTGCCATGGACGAGGAGATTGTTGCCTTTCATCAGAATCATAGATGGGACCTTGTTCCTCGTCCCCTTCATGGTAATGTTGTTGGCTCTAAATGGATCTTCCGCACCAAGTATTTTTATGATGGTTCCGTGGAGCGCCTCAAAGCTCGTCTTGTTGCTTGTGGTTTCACTCAAGTTCCCGGCCTTGATTACTTTGACATGTTCATTCCTGTCGTCAAGGCTACCACTGTTCGTGATGTTCTATCTCTTGCTGTCTCTCGTCGATGGTCGCTTCGGCAATTGGATGTGAAAATGCATTTTTGAATGATTATCTTTCTGAGGATGTCTACATGGAACAGCCCCTGACTATATTGATCCTCGGCTTCCTAATCATGTGTGTTGGCTCAGGAAAGTACTATATGGGCTCAAATAGGCCCCCCGCGCCTGATTTGAGCGGTTCAGCTCCTTCCTTAGCACATTGGGCTTCGTCTGCAGTCACGTCGATACTTCTCTTTTCATATTTTCTCGTGACTTTGCCATCATCTACCTCCTGCTTTATGTAGATGATATCATTGTCACCGGCAGCAGTCCCTCACTTATAGATTGCCTTCTTCATCGGCTTCATTCTGAGTTTGCACTCAAGGACCTTGGACCTCTTACATATTTCTTGTGCCTTGAGGCTACATTTACCAATGATGGCCTGTTTCTTAGTCAGTTGAAGTATGCCTCTGACATCCTTTCTCGAGCACAACTCCTGGACAACAAACCGATCAGCACACCTATGGTTGTATCTAAGTACCTCTTGTCTGATGGTGACCCTCTTGCTGATCCTACATTGTATCTCTTCCTTGTTGGCGCCTTACAATATCTCGCTATCACTCGACCGGACCTCTCCTATGCTGTCAACTCTGTCAGTCAGTACATGCATGCTCCCACTAAGCTTCACCTTCAGGCGGACAAGCGTATTCTTCGCTATGTGAAAGGTATTCTTCTCATGGGTCTCCGTTTCACTGTCTCCTCTGACCCCTGCTCCATTGTGGCCTATACAGATGCTGATTGGGCTGGTTTCCTGGATACTCGTCGCTCCACTTCTAGCTTTGCTATATACTTGGGGGGATAACTTGGTTTTATAGAGTGCAAAGAAACAGCCCACTGTCTCCCGCTCTAGCTGTGAGTCCGAGTATCGTGCTCTTGCTTCCGCTACTGCTGAAATCCTTGGGCTCGCTCATTTGCTCACCGATCTTGGTGTTTCTTTATCTGGCTCCCATGTACTCCTCTGTGACAAAAAAAGTGCCATATTTTTAAGTACCAATCATGTCTCTCACAAACGCGCCAAACATATCGAGATCGACTATCACTTTGTTTGAGAACAGGTCCTTGTTGCCACTCTTCGTACTCAGTTCATTCCGTCTCATCTTCAGGTTGCCGATCTATTCACCAAGAGTATCTCCTGGGACGCCTTCGAGTTCTTTCGCTCCAAACTTCACGTGGTCTTCAATCCTCAGCTCAGTTTGTTGGGGGTGTTGACCATGATTTATTGTCCAAGGAAGGCAAGACTACTCATATTACAACTGTTGACCATGATTCATTGTCCAAGGAAGGCAAGACTACTCATATTACAACATCCAAGGAGCTACAAGAATCAAGACAACCTGCAAATCTTGCATCAAACAGGAAACATGAACATTGCATCAAACCACACAAAAATCTCCCTACACTAGAATAACACTTTAGAAGATTGTATAGATTTTCTAATTCATCTGCAAATACTGTAAAACCATCAAACTGTAAAGATCATGGCTTGAATGAATGAAGAACTCACCACAATTTCTTAAACTACTTGCTCAATCTCACTTGCACACAAGCACCACTTCATAAGGCTAAACTCTCCATCTTCTTTTCACGTGTTCAAGCCGGACCTCAGGGCCTCCCAAGTGACCGTCAAAAGCACGTTCTCACCAGAAAACCTCATTGATCATGTCTTACGGAGAATCGGGAAACACGCTGCGATCATCAAAGTCGAGCCCGGAAAGAAAGACGAGAACGTTAAAGAAGAGAAGAAGCCGAAAAATAACGACAAGAAGGAAGCTAAAAAATGAGAGGAGGCCGTCGGAGAAAAGAATGATGCCGCCCTCGGTGACGGCAGCGATTGCAGGAGAGAGGCGCCATCGGGAGAGGTTGATGACTCCAGAGTGGATCTAATAAAACATGATTTCTATTCCTACCCTCCTTACTATCTAGTCTATCCACAGAGGTTTGTTTAAGAAATGAATAGATATCCCCCTTCTCTCCTCAAATGTTTAGTGATGAGAATCCAAATGCATGTTCCATTATGTGAGGGGCACAATGACACAATGGGAATAAGATAAAAAAGGTTAGATTTTTATGTACTTAGTTGGATTATGGTCTACATGTGACCTGGAATTAGATATGGTATGATAATCTAGAACGATATAGAAAAGTTATTTAGAATGTGAGGGTTATGTACATTATGTTTATTTAGTTGTAATCTTCGTCACATACCTTGGGTTAATATACAGTTTCTAATGTATGGGGTCAGGGGCGGAGCATGATTTCAAACGAGGGGGGCCAATTTTTTTTTTTGATTCGAGTAGAGTGAGTAGAGGTCAGGTTGAATCTGGTCCGATCGCTTATGCACGTTCAGATATTGTGCTATAAATTAAAAGAGTTTAAACAAGTCAAATCAACTTATAAAAAAATATTAGATTAATATTACTATTGTTTGATAAAAATATTGTTTTAACAATATTTTTAGACGTTTGTTTAGACAATAATTGTAATGATCGTTGTCCCCACAAATTTAAACTAATAATTTGTTTATTTATAACATAAACAAATTCAAAAATTTAAAATTTGGTTGGCTAACAATCCAGATAAAAATGTAACTATAAAAATAATTATGTTAAAGAACTATAAAAAAATATATGTTAATAACTATCTGAAATTAATATAGATACAAGTTTATTTGAAGCAATTATTATGCAAAAAACATTATAGCCTAATGGTTTGAAAAGGATTTTATCAAATGACCCTCTAGTGTTCGAATCCATGTTGGGGATTTTTAGTTGTTGCTTTTTTTTTATTCATCCAAAAAGAAGAATAAAAGTACCTCTAACACATTCAAACCATTGACCATCTTTTAAGGAATTCTAGCACATCTACCAACCAAGCTACAAATATAGTTGTTTATTTTATGAACTAAATATGTATACAATATTTTAAAGGGGATCAAAGTAAAAAAAATCCTTTATAATCTTTTATTTTTTTAAATCTTGGGGGACCAAGGCCCCCCTTGTCCCCCCACCCCCCTCTGCCTCTGTATGGGGGTATAACAGAGTATTCGAGTTGGTCCAATTAATTGTAGGGTTTAGCCTAGCGGCAGAGCCTCCAGAATCCTGGTTTGCCAAGAGGTCTGGGGTTCGAATCCGCTGGGGAGCATTTGCAAGACATCTGAGGGGATTAGTCGGCGGGTCCCTTGGCCCAAAGGATACCCTGATATGTGATTCTGAAATCCGAACTCCGAATTCTGATTACTTATCAAGAAAAAAAAATAATTGTACTTTTATATCTTCTTCCACGTCCGGATTTGTTTATTATACTTTCAGTGACTCTAAATTCCATACAAGATAATTGAGCCCTATTTTATGCAGGGTTCTTAAAATTATATTTGTACTTATAAGCATCTTTTTTCAAAAAATGAGTGTTTTGTGCAGTCCACCTTCTATTACTTGTTCTTATTTTAACAAGAAAAACCTTCTAAAATATAAGCACCTCCTGACATATTTTTTTTTTCCTTCTTAAAAATTAGAATAACATTATTGTAATTATATCAAAATTAAAAATGACTTACAAGACAAGATTACCCTCACGGATTATTTCGTAAATGTACCCTAGTTATCGATCAGCAGAAATTTGTTAAATTCATAGTTAAATGAGGTTATTTTGGTAATTTACTATTAATTTTGTAGTATATGATTAAAATAGAATTTTAAATAATTATCTTTAAAGTACTTGCGCAAAACACCACCCTCCTTAAAATAAGAACAAGTAGTAGAAGAAGTAGAAAAAGGCCTGCGCCAAAACAGAACGTTGATATATTGGCACTGTCACGATTAGGATGGCCAGTCTGTAAAAGAATATAAAAATAATAATATATATAAAAATATAATAATAATAAAAAAGAGGGGGGCTTCTGGGGAACGGGGCAGGGTTTAGGGTGCTGCGCCCAATTACCACATGATGTACATAATTTTTATTTATAAAACAAGAGAAAATTAAGGGTGTGGTTTTGGGGGTTTGTATTTTTCGAGAAGTGTTTTGAGTAATAGGGCCTATTTTGCGCAACCTTCTTAAAATTATAATTGAATTATAAGCAGCTTTTTTTTGAAAAAATGAGTGTTTTGCGCAACCAACCTTCTACTACTTGTTCTTATTTTAAGAAGGTAAACCTTCTAAAAAATAAGCAGCTTCTGACATGCTTTTTTTCATTCTTCAAAATTAGAATGACATTTTTTGTAATTTTCTCAAACTTTAAAATAAATTTTATGCCAATATTACCCGGCACGGCGGGCGGCGACCCTGCGGAACGGAGGGTCCAAAAAATTCCGGACCCTCCAAGATGGTACGGCGGGTCCGAAAAATTTTGGACCCTGTTAATTGAGTTGGTAATGTAATAATTAAATTTAATTAGTTAAATTAAGGTTATTTTGGTAATTTACTGTTAATTTTGTAGTATATAATTAAAATAAAATTTTAAATAATTATATTTGATTTGAAGTACTTGCGCAAAATACCACCCTTCCTTAAAATAAAGAAGAAGTAAAAGAAGGTCTGCGTAAAATGGGGCGCCCCATCTTCAAATTGAATGTTTGATATAAAGGTATTCATATGGATCAAGCCTAAACCATTTGCCCCAACAAGTAATTGGTTACAGACCAACATGGCTCGTTAAAATACGTGTCGAATTTGCTAGTTTGGTAAGTTGTTCACAATCCATAGTTTTCAGACAAACTCAAATAAATCACTTTCTCAAAAAACATTCAACAATTCAAATCCCATAACCATAAGATCCTCCTCGGACAATGCTAACATTTCCACAATTTTGGCTCCATCCTCTCACCAACTGAACTACCTGCAAATGGAACAAAGACTGGTGGTACATTACAAGTTAGGCATGATTTCAAGTCCTTGTTGAGACTTGAGATTACATGTCCTTCAATCAAAATTTGATCTACCACAATCCCCTTTCACCAAATATTAAGACAAAAACAATTGCAGACCAAAACCAAACAATGTAATGAATTGAAAAGACCCGTACTAAAAATGTGGTAGTGTAGTAGTAATCAGAGAAAGCAATCCTTCAAAACCATGTGCATCCATTTTCGACCCCAAATTTGCTGTTTTTCCTTTCTAAACATTAGTTTTAGTTATTTTTATTATTTTGGGTAATAAATCATCTATCAATTAGAAATGTCATTTAAACCCAATTTATGGCAAATTTCTTAGATTAATTCATACTTTTTTTAGAGTGATTTTTGGAATTTTGCTATTTTTGGCCAAATATGAATATCCTTGTATTTCGGCTATAAAATCCAGTTTATGGACTTAGTTTTGATTCATTGAATTGATATTAGTATTATTGAAACCCCAAAGACTATTTTCTTTGGTTTTCGGGCAAATCATGCCATTCTTCCTTGCAATTCATCTAATTTAACTAGCTCGCAGAATAATTGTTATTATGTCTGGCGTCAGTTGGTATCAGAGCAAACAACATCTTCCTAGGAACTCAAAATGGCCGAAGTTGTAGCATCAGGACATGGTGGATAGGATTGTGGTCTTGGTCAACAAGTTCCCGATGATGGAGCCCAACGTCGTGATCGCAATGTTCAGGACATGATGATTGAAGATTTGCAGAGACAAGTCGCAAATCTAACCCAACGTTTGGCGGCGCGAGATCATGACGATCGTGAATTCTCAAATTACGATTCTTCTTCCACCTTCAGCAACCCATATCACGATCGTGCTTTATTCTAGGAGCATCATGGTCAAGAGGAGCGCCTTAATGACCTCAAGTTTAAAGTTGATCCACCCAAGTTTTTTTGTACCTTACAGGCCGATGAATTAGTGGATTGGATTTATGAAGTTAAACGAACTTTCGAGCATAAGGAAGTTTCTAATGGCATAAAAGTGAAACTGATCGCTGTCAAACTAAGTGATTAGAAGTTGGCGTGAGCTTTGAAGTTGTTTTTGGACATTATATGAGTGTAATAATGGGAATCTTGTTTTGTAAGTAGAGAGCATTTTGTAGAGACGGATTGTGGTATTTCATTAGCAAATTTTCAGACTAGAAGTTGATCTGAGAACTGGAAACAGAAGATGAGGAAAGCTCGGAAGATCCTTTTCCATTTTATGACTTGATCAACTTGACATTTGGTCCCTTCAACTAGTCAAGTAAAGCTGAGATTTATCTAACATATTATTTTTTATTTTATTTATTTCAGTTTAATTCATTTAATTCTTTATTTTATTCAACATTTATGAATGGGCTGACCATTGTATAAATCTGAAACTGATCGAGGTGAAGCTAGAAACATCCTGCCCTGCTCTACTGCATAGCATCAGAGGA
>JAOWBN010199014.1:0-14941 GCA_028565015.1 Pinguicula moranensis | reverse complement strand
ACGGCGCCATTCCAGAACACCCCATGTTTGCCAAAGTCATATTTGGCTTTGAAAATCTTCCCAGATTTCCTCCAAGACCTTGTCTCGGAAGAGTAGACCTCAATTTGAAATTGAGCATAGGATGGTTTCTTGGCAGCAGTGAAGCACGTCACACATACAACTTTGTAATGAGGAGACTTGACAGGATCAAAAGCCAAACTCATACCTTGGATCCATGGTGAAGAACGAACCTTTTGTGTTTCCAATCTCGGATTCGGAAGAGTAACAAATCTCTTGGTGGTCGCATTGCAGACAAAATATTGAAAGTCTAAATATGTCTTGGCGTCAAATCGTGATAACCGTTGAAAGCTGGAACAGAGCAAGAGTCCATTACAAGATTGCTGAATCCTTACTCGGAACGAAGGATCATCTATCAACGGCAGTTTTGTGAATGGTGGACTTGCAGGACTCTCGATGGAGAGAGGAACAAAATCATATTTGCCAGTGAAAATAAAACCATAAGTCAGGAATAAAATGCCTGTTGCGGCTTGTTTCCTACTATGCCGAAGGGAGAATTCAGGGTTGGTGATCACAGAGTACCAGTGCTTGGATACTAATTTGAAGCGAAGTACTGATTCAGCTGGGAGGCGAACAAGAATCTCCATTAACAAATCGTCAATGGACAACACAGTTTCGACAGAAGATGGCAACTCATTTTGCATCTCTACAACAGGGCAATCTGTAATACCACCTGTAATACCAAAATAATAAATAATTTCAGTACCGTAAATTACAGAAAATAAAACAATTTTAGTAGGTAAATTAATTTTAATAAAGTAGAAACAACAAATTAAGAAGAAAATATAAATAAACTTAACCAAAAATAAAATCCTAAATTAACCGATAAATAGAATATCATGATTTTCGTAGCAAAACATTTATCAAATAAATAAAACAGAGCGTTTAAATCATAATTATTTGTCTTAGATTTTCATTGGATTTCATGACAAAGTTCCCTATGCACCAAACCAAAAGAGACAAAACAAAAAATCTGTGTTAAAATATCCCAAATAGCTTGTGGAAAGAAATATAAAACAATTTATACGAGATAGTTGCTTACAATCAATTACTTTGATACTGGATTTTTTAAACGGATAACAATAGATTCCGATACGGTTATAATAGACATGATTATTTAAAATCGGACCGAGCCGGGTTTCTATACGGGAGTCTCCTATCACTTTTGGGATAGGGGTATGACTGCGTACATCTTACCCTCCCCAGACCCTGTCTTCAGACGGGATATACTGGGTAGATTTAGTTTGGTTTTGGTTTATTTAAAATCGGACATCAGCCGTTCATCGGTTTCCGACCGAATTTTTCCGGCAATCTTTCCGACCGCGACCGGTTTTTCATGACAAGGTCACGCGGTCCGGTCAAGATTTTCCAAGGCGATAGGCAGTTTATATAAATAAAAAAAATGTCCGGCGATTTTCACCGTCTAAAACCCAAACATAATTACGAACAAACCAGTCTCTCTTAAGAACGAATCAGACTCTAATACCACTTGTAGATCTAATTAAAACGGATCTAATAGTAAACGAATACAACAACAAATTCAAAAATTTCAAACTCGTTTACCTTTACAGGACTCAAGATTGTAGCGGACGGGATAATCTGGCTTCGTATGCCACCAGTTCCGCTGGTCTGAAACATATGTGATACGTTGCCGTTTCATCTTCTTGTTCAGGTTGTAGAATGAAGAAGAAGAAAAGAAGAAGAAAGGTATCTGAATTCCTTTTCCAATCCTTTCAATTTGGCTGATGATATTCTTTATTGTGTATTGTTGTTTCCAAGGGTGGGCCTAGCGGGCTTGATCGGGCACTAGCCCGATCTGCTCCATTCCTCAACTTTATTATTTTATTTTTTTTGATAGTTAATTATCCCGCTTGACTCGAATGCATGTAATTTGTGTCCTACACCCATGTCACACTATGTGTCCCAGGTTTGTCATGGCCGATTACCTGACGCACCCTACCCGGTACACAACAATTCCCTATCCAAGTATCCGGTACACAACATCCCCTATCCAAGTATCATTCGGGTCCAGTGAGCCCTCCGACTAATCCTATGATAACAGCGAATTCCCCACTGAGGCTCGATCCCCCAACCTCTCTAGGCATGCCCTGAGAAATCGAGGAACACAGCTTGTCGTTAGGCTAGCATGCACTGTCTCCTCAATTTTATCATACCTTAGGTTATAAAATAAAAATATAAAATAATATATAAATATTAAATTTATAACATATTAAATAGATATATATACCTTTAAAAAAATTTGTATTCCCAATTTTTTTTTTAAGAAGAAGAAAGGTATCTGAATTCCTTTTCCAATCCTTTCAATTTGGCTGATGATATTCTTTATTCTGTATTGTTGTTTCCAAGGGTGGGCCTAGCGGGCTTGGTAGGCCACTAGCCCGACCTGCCCCATTCCTCAACTTTATTATACCTTAGGTTATAAAATAAATATATAAAATAATATATAAATATTAAATTTATAACATATTAAATAGATATATTTACCTCTAAAAAAATTTGTATTCCCAATTTTTTTTAATCCGCCTTTGGTTATTTCCTTGGAAACTGCAATGATAATAAATTATGGAAACTACAAAGATAATATATTATAGAAATTATGGAAACTACAAAGATAATATAATTAAATTTAATTTATAAGTTATACAAAGTTATAAATTATATATATAATTATAAGTAAATCTGAAGTTATGATATGCTCGTAAGTCGACTCCACATTGGCAGTGGATTTGCAAGCTAGACTGACTGAGTTAGCCCCTGTTATGCGCAGCCTTCTTAAAATTTTAATCCAATTATAAGCACATTTTTTCATAAAATAACTCTTCATTTTTTCAAAAAAAATCTTATAATCCAATTATAAGCATACGAGGGTTTGCGCAAAATACCCCTAAGGTGTAATTTTCTTGACTTTGACTTTTCTGTTTTTGGCTGGCCCTCCATCTCAGGCAGGCCGTCCAGCCCAGATTCCAGTTGGCCCAACAGCCAATCCCAGCATCCACCTGCAATACAAATTCCCTGATTTTAATTTTCTTTCTGAGACTGTAAATTCTTTGATAAAAATTCTTTTATTTTGTATCATAGATTTAAATTTTCTTTATGAAACTGTAAATTCCTCTATTTGTGAAATCTTTTATTTTAGATTATTAAATTTACGTGATAAAAGTTTGCCCACCAAAAAACCTGGCTCCGCTTATGATCACCATATAATATGTGACTTATACCCATCCCTCTATCACATGGCAGCTGATAAATTTAGTCTAGTTCACACCAATTGCAACTCACATATGAATGGAAATACAGTATGGTTGTGGACGTAGCAAAGAGAACTAGGACCCCATGAAATAACACCCCAGATGAATTACAAGAAACAATCCCAGATATTGTCATAAGAAACAACTTATACATGGAAGTGGAAACTCAATTAAACCCTGTTAGGAGAGTCGAAGGAATCTAGGTTGAAGGGAGGCATGGGAGAGGAAGACCTAGGAGGACGTGGGAGGAGCAGCTTCGATTGAATTTAGCGGGATTAAGCCTCTCCGAGGATATGACCTGATAGAGCGGGTTAGAGACGTATGATTACTGTTCGAGAGTAGAGAAATAGGGATATGATGGATTATATAGGGTATACTTAGCAGGTATCGGGGTAACACGAACTTCATCACCTTTACCTATATTCGTACATACTTATTTATCTGCTTATTGACCCAGCTCATTAGATGTATATTAATTTATCTCATTGTCTATGCAGGTGGGTGATCACCGTATTCTCTCCTCGCCCTCTCTCTCTCGACCTTTTTTTTATGTGTGTGTTTGAAGAACCAAAGGTCTACACGGAAACAGTCTCTTGATATTTTTTTAGAGGTCAGGGTACAACTGAGTACATCTCGCCCTCTCCAGACCCTGCCTAAAGGCGGAATATAGTGGGTATGTTTGGTTTGATTTAGAAACTCAATATTTATGACGTGTTTTGTATCTCTTAAAAAATTGATTTTTTTTTTCATTCTCATTTTTTTTAATTATTCCCAAAATAATATTTTAAAATTTCACTTTTACTTATACTTCTCTCTTTTTTTTAAAGTCAAAACTTATTTTTTTTTTCTAGAAAACTAAATTTTTTTTCTTAATCAACATGGCAATTTTATAAATAAATAAAAATTATATTAAAAAATTAATTGTAAACATTATTTAGTTATTTTTTTTGATAACCAAAAAAAATAAATATTTTTTTTTATAAAATACAAAATGAGAAACAGAATGAGATTCAAAATGCAAAGTATAAACAAAATGAAAAAATATATGGGAAATACATATTTATCCCTAACAGACTCCTCTTTAATTCTTTTGATCTAGACCTGAAATAATTAAACAGGACAGAATGACTCGATGAATTCAAAGAACTGAGATGGATGGTGGGGAACACTGTTAGCCGGATTATATCTGTATTTCTCCCCCTTGCGGTAAACGTAAGACTCACAAGACACTTCAGGAGCAGCCTTCTTCCATTTCTTCCTCTTGCGGCGGTAAAGAGGGCGAGACACACTAGGCACTGCTGCAGAAGCGGCATTAGTCACAAGATGATATCTAACAACTGTCCCCAGCTTCCCCACGCTACCCACAACCAAGTAAGGGTTGCCCACAACCAAGTAAGCATCATCGTCTTCCTTATTTCGAACTAGGACAAGGAGAGTTAGTTTCCTATAATGTTGAAGTTGAATAGGAGAGAAAAGATCAATGTGGTACTTGATAAACCATTCAGAACGATCCCTCTTCATCTCATAGAAACTGAAATGAACTCCCAAAGACATTTTTTTAGCCTCAATCAGATGCAGATGATCACAAGACTCCACGAGGCGACGATGAGTTTGAGTTTGAAGCGGCGGCATCGGCATCATGTGTAGTGTCTCGCCATCATCAACTTTGTAATAACACAAATCCTTGCAAGCATTATAGAGCCAATGGACGGCGCCATTCCAGAACACCCCATGTTTGCCAAAGTCATATTTGGCTTTGAAAATCTTCCCAGATTTCCTCCAAGACCTTGTCTCGGAAGAGTAGACCTCAATTTGAAATTGAGCATAGGATGGTTTATTGGCAGTAGTGAAGCACGACACACATACTACTTCGTAATGAAGAGACTTGGCAGGATCAAAAGCCAAACTCATATCTTGGATCCATGGTGAAGAACCAACCTTTTGTGCTTCCAATCCCGGATCCGGAAGAGTAACAAATCTCTTGGTGGTCGCATTGCAGACAAAATATTGAAATGCTGAAGCTGTAAACCGTTTAAAGCTGGAACAGAGCAAGAGTCCATTACAAGATTGTTGAATCCTTACGCGTAACGAAGGATCATCTACCAACGGCAGTTCTGTGAATGGTGGACTGGCAGGAGGACTCTCGATGCAAAGAGGAACAAAATCATAAGTGCCATAAGCCAGGAATAAAATGCCAGTTGCGGCTTGTTTCCTACTATGCCGAACGGAGAATTCGGGGTTGGTGATCACGGAGTACCAATACTTGGATACTAATTTGCAGCCAAGTACAAATTCTGCTGGGAGGCGAAGAAGAATCTCCATTAACAAATCTTCATTGGACAACACAGTTTCCACAGAAGATGGCGACTGATTCTGCTTCTCTACAACAAGAGTTGGGTGTATAATTTTACCCTTTTTTCCGCATCTTCATTGCGTCAGAAAATAATTAAGAAACGTGTAATATCATTACTTGAGACATAGTGGGTATTTATAATGTCTATATAACTTTCAACGAAACCCCTCTAATTTTACTTCTTCTATAATTTTACTTATGTATAATTCAATTTTTTCTATAACTATATCCTCCAAAACGTTCTATAATTCTAGATTTTTTTTCCTAGAGTTTGCATTATGTAACTTTCATTGCATACCGGATAACCAAGTCGTTATATAATTATAAATAAGTAAACATAAATACAATCATGGATATCAACCGGAACGGGTATTCGCATACCCATTCCCGACCCGATAAGAAGTTGGACCAAACCTTTGGTTTTATTCCCGTCCCATACCCGCAAACCTAAAAAAATATAACTAAAAATAAAAAATATGGATATTCAGGAAAATTGGAAAATCAGCTGTTCACCGGTTTCCAGACCTAATTTTTCCGGCAATGTGGCCGGCCGCGCCGGGTTTTCGACCGCGGGAACCCATGACCGGAGGTCACGCGGTCCCGGTCAAGATTTTCCCCGACGGTTTTCACCGCCTAAAACTCGAAAACGAATCAGGGTCTTAATAAACGAATACGAATTCAAAAGTTCCAAATAATTTATTGTTACAACTCTTTTACCTTGACATGACTCAAGTTTGTGGCGGAAGAGATGAGTTGGCTTCTTAGACGAGATCCCTTGGTCTGCACAAACCCTCGTACCTTTCCGTTTCATCTTCTGGTTGTAGATAGAATGAAGAAGAAAGAAGAATGTATCTGGAACTGGAATTCCTTTTTCAAAGCTTTTAATTTGCCTTAATTATCCCGCCCCTTATTATAGAAAATAAAACTAGAATGGGCCTATAAAACCCATTCAGCAGAGCAGAGGTTGTTATAGGCCCAATAAGATTAGCCCAATTACAGAGTAAAAAAATAACAGGCCCAGGCCCATTTTCAGTGTCTCGAAGAACACGGCAGCATAACTGTGGAACTGACGGAGCGTCGGCAGTGTGCCGGAAATGGTCTTCAATTTGGTGAAAGAGGAGACCTACCCTTACCCTTAAGGCCTTAACAATGGGCACCTTACGGATGTATAAACCAATATGATAAGGTAATGTATAATGACTAGTATCGATTTAATATGAACGGTCGGTCAGCTAAAATCATGTATGAATTTGAACTTAATCTAGTATATTTAGCATGATTGTATAACACATCTTAAAATATGCATGCATTACTGGTACAATACCGAACAATGAGCCATGAGATGAGAGTTTCTCTCTATAATAGAGAAAAATCTCCATTAACAGATCTTCCAACCTGCATTGTTAGGATAAGGTTCCCAAGTTTGACAGATGCAAAGATTTATTGCAACAGACAACTGTAAGAGATGTTACAAGAAAGGTAACATAGCATTTAATATTACAATAATGTTTGATAGAAAAAAAGATTACATAATCCAATAGCTGAACAATAAATCAGGTGATTCTAGGTTGAAACAACTAAGCCAAACTTATCATTCGATTTGTATAAACAAATAAATCCAATGATGTGATATAATCAATAGACCCTGTCAACAAGCATAACCATGAAAAGGACTATTTTTAGCTTTGGAATACCCTGTTGGAAACCAGCCAGCAGTAAGCTAAATGATATGGCAAAGAACCCATTTTACACAGGGAGGCCGGCGACAGCGGGGGATAACCGTCAGAAGCTGCAGCTGAGATAAAGGCAGCGGTGGAGGCGAAGGTGGCAGCGACGGAGAGGGCAATCTCAATGGCGAAGGATGCAATTGAGAAGTATCGTAAAGCGTGTGGCTAAATCACTTTACGATACTTCCATCTCTCTGTGATATTTTCAGTTTTTTGTTGTACTGTGTCTCTGTGTGATAGTTTCTGGACATGGCATAAATTGACTGAGCATTCTCCTATTTCGGTCGGGTTCATTGAATGTCTGACTTTTCCAACCTCTAATGCTATTTCAGTTTTCTAGTGGAAGAAATATGCCCACTAATTGAAGCTTGCGCTATATTGTTGCCTGTTGTAGTAGTAGTCTTTCGTATGGTTGAAAGGCTATTGTGTATATATATTGTCTAATGGTGATTTTCTTCCAGGAGTTCATGTGCAGCTCCAGAGGATATAAATCCAATCCAAGGGACCTTGCACTTGAACCTTTCATTAATTAGTATTTACAATGGTATGAACCTAGTTCTGAATTCTGATCATCGTCTATGTTGTTTGGTTGTCTTCTTACTTAAATTCTTGAACACTATCTAGTTTGGATTTATTTAGTAATGTTACTAGGCTAAACATTATTTTGAGAAAATCGAAGTACAAGCTGGAGACACAGGTATTGAATTTTTACACTCCTGCTTAATAAATGTTTAGTTTATGGTGCTTGTTTCTCGAACACAAACACATTAAAAAAAATATATATCACTCCATAAAATACAACACACATGCTCCACCACACCACTAGTCAATAATTGTTTTGATCTAGGCATAGCTAAACAGGGCAGAGTGACTCGATGAATTCAAAGAACTGAGATACATGGCTGCAGACCCGGTTTGCCGGATGATATCTAAATTTCACCTTATAAGCAGCCTTCTTCACAAGATGATATCTGGAATTCTTCTCCTTGCGGTAAAAGTAAGACTCACAAGACACTGCAGAAGCAGCATTCTTCACAAGATGGTATCTAGCAACCATTTTCTTAATGATGCCAACAACCAAGGAAGCACAATCGTCTTCCCTATTTCGAACCAGGACAAGGAGAGTTAGTTTCCTAAAATCTTCAATAGGAAGAGAAACCAAACCAAACATACCCAGTATATCCCGCCTTTCCTAAAATCTTCAATAGGAAGAGAGTAAAGTTTAATATGATACTTGAAAACCCATTCAGAACGATCCCTTTTCATCTCGTAGAACCTAAAATAAACACCCATGAATGGTTCTTCAGCATCAATCAGATGCAGATGATCACAAGACTCCACAAGGCGACGGTGAGTTTGAAGCCGCAGCATCGTCCGCATCATGTGTAGTGTCTCACCATCATCAACTTTGTAATAATGCAAATCCTTGCAAGCATTATAGAGCCAATGGACTGCGCCATTCCAGAACACCCCATGTTTGCCAAAGTCGGATTTAGCTGTGAAAATATCTCCAGATTTCCTCCAAGACCTTGTCTCAGAAGAGTAAACCTCAATTTGAAATTGACCATAGGATGCTTTCTTGTCAGTGAAGCACCTCACGCATACTACTTTGTAATGAGGAGACTTTGCAGGATCAAAAGCCAAACTCATTCCTTGGATCCATGACGAAGAACTATCCTTCTGTGCTTCCAATCCCGGATCAGGAAGAGTAACGAATCTTTTGGTAGTCGGGTTGCAGACAAAATATTGAAATACAATATCTGGATGCACGCCGTCGGGAATAAGATGCCTGTTGCTGTGGCTGGTTTCTTGCTATGCCGAAGGAGAATTCGGGGATGGAGATCACATAGTACCAGGACTTGGATACTAATTTGCAGCCAAGTACGAATTTTGCTGGGAGGCGAAGAAGAATCTCCATTAACAAATCTTCATTGGACAACACAGTTTCCACACAAGATGGCGACTGATTCTGCGTCTCTACAACAAGAGTTGGGTGTATAATTTTACCCTTTTTCCGCATCTTCATTGCGTTAGAAAATAATTAAGAAACGTGTAATATTATTACTTGAGACATAGTGGGTATTTATAATGTCTATATAACGTTCAGCGAAACCACTCTAACTTTACTTCTTCTATAATTCTATTTATTCTATAACTATATCCTCCAAAACTACCTATATGGGCCTATAAACCCCATTCAGCAGAGATCCAGTCCAGCTTATATGGAAATCCAGGGTTATAGGCCCAACCAAATTAGCCCAATTACAGAGTAAAAAAATAGCAGGCCCAGGCCCATTTTCAGTGTATCGAAGAACACGGCAGCATGCATAACTGTGGAACTGACGGATGCATAAACCAGGTAAGTATCGATATCAATAAATGAGAACAACATGGTATCTTTTTTGGGCCCATTTAAGGCGATTCTAACTAAATACATTCTTGTAGTGTTCTCAACTCAACCTAACCCGCATCCCAACTCATTGAATGGCATTCTCAATATTTGCCCTTTTGAAGGCTACAGTTGCAGACAATCCAGAATATATTTCTTCATTTTTTTTTTTATCATTAGCGAGTCAGTTCTATCCGTTGAGGGAACTTCCACTAAGCTAGAAAAGTTACTTTAAATCATCAAACTTGTGCTTGTAACCAATAATAGAGGAGGTTAAACCAATCCAAAGTTGAACTTAAAGAGAAGGTTAGAGGAGGTGTTAGGGTGAATGGGTGGGGTGGGTGGCAAGATAGTAAAGGAAGAGTAGTTGTGGGGTAAATGCAAAGTTTAATGATAGTTTTCTGGGCAGCTTCCAATATATTTTTAGGGGATACTCAAAGGGTTTACAATAAGCTGGAGAAAGACTCTTAGATCCGAGGCGGTTACAGAAGAGGAGAGAGAATTTTCCAATGAATTGGAAGCCAGATCCCGCTAGAAACAATAACTAAGAATTGTGGAAAAAAGTAACAGAAAGAGCCGAATGGCGACAGACAAACGGCGGTTGAGATGGACAAACGGCGGTTGAGATGGACAACTGGCAATGGCGGCGGTGGCAGCAACGACAATGGCTCAGGAGATGTGGAAGTTTGGCCATCTGTGGACACTATTCTTGATTTAATCTGAAGAAATCTCTTGATTTAATCAGAAGAAATCTCTTGATTTAATCAGAAGAAATCTCTCAATTTAATCAGAAGAAATCTCTCGATTTAATCAGAAGAAATCTCTTGATCAGATCGCGATTTTGTTTTATTCCTTCGTCTTTGTCGCTCAACTCCATGACAAAGTCGCTCAACTCCATGCCAAAGGAGGAGTTGAGAGACTTTGTGAATGAACTGGAAAACAAAATTTGTTTTAGAGAAAGAAGAATAACCTGTTTTGAATTGAAGAACATGAACAAACAATGGCAGAAGATGGACAAATGACTAGAAGAACTGCAGGAGATACTAAAGAAGAGTGAGGCATCAGTAATTGCGGTGGCATCGGCACAGGCGAATGCCAAGGCCACAGCAAAAGCACTGATGGAGGTGGCGGCAGATAGACTGGCAAGGGCAAAGGCGGTGATTGCCGTGTTGAAAAAACTCAGTATGTAGAAAGTGAAAGTAATACTAATAGTAATAAAGCGGTAATTGTAAGTTTCATGTGTACTTGATCTTCCTCTCACATCACAATTTGTGAACTGGAACTTGAACGGATTCATTAAATCCATGGGTTTGGGGGATTTTGTTGAAGCCGTGAAATAAAGAAAGGTAAAGAGAAGAATTAAGACAAAAATCAAACTGGCGTAAGAGTTAAAATGAGAGAAGTTGGAGAGAGTTACAAAGAGTCACACATATTTATACATGTGACCAACCTAATGGGCCTTGTTCCAATACTAAGGCTTAAAGCCCAACACCCCCTGCAATCTTTACATGGGTGAAGCATGGAAGATTGGATAACAATAACGATCAAAAGAAAACATACAAAACCCAAAGTAAAAATTCACATCTTTTCATCTTCAATTTTTCTTCGCGATTTTTGTTCTGCTCACGGTAAGGGGAGAATTTTCTTTCTTCATTCTCCTTCATCCTTTGAACCGGGCACCTTCTTCATGAGATCTGGAGACACGATGTCTTAGATCTAAATTCTGCCATGGCGGCAGTGGAGTTCTTCGCAATTCTGGGGACACGGCGTTCCAGAATCTGATAACAGGAGGCGGAGCGTGGCGGTCACGCACGAAAGGGTTTTGACAGATATGTATGCATATGGTCGGATCTGCAAGAAAACAAAAAAAATAAAATAAAACCAGATCTAGATGAAAAATAATAGAAAAATAGATCATGAAAAACTAACACAGAAACAGATTAAAACAATGGAAAAAAATGGAAAAATACGTGCAGTGGAATTTTTCCAAAAAATCAGGCTCGTAAATTGGCGGTTAAGCCTTTACGGACGCTCTGATACCATGAACGAATTCATTAAATCCATGGGGTTTTACGGGATTTTGTTGAAGCCGTGAAATAAAGAAAGGTAAAGAAAAGAATCAAGACAGGTGCAAATGGATCACGCACGTTTGCACGTTTTCTATTTATTTTTAATTATTTTTTATTAAATAAAAATAATAGTGTAATTTGAATAAAAAAATATATAAAAAAAAAATTCATGTGCGGGCCAACCCGCACAGCACGCACGGTTTGCGGGCTGGATTTTTAACCCCGGCACGCACGTTTCTGGGAAAAAAAAGAATCTAGGCCGCACGCACGCACGTTTTAATACGGGCGATTTAGACACGTTTGCACTTTTTTTTTCGTGCGTGTCGTGCTTAGCCTGTTTGTACGCGCACGTTTGTCTGTCTCTATTTATAAGTTTGAAATGCTAGCCAACTCTCCACTACGAAACTGACAGACTGTAAAACAAAAAATATTCAAACTTTTTGTCAGTGCAAAACTTTGTAATTTCTCTTCAAACACTTTCATCCAGGTTTGCTTATTTTACAAACCTTGTAAAGTTTATGATGATTTCTTCTGTCAAAGAGTGTCTTACAAGGAAATAAATGCATGCATAATACTTACAAGTAAATATATGATCCCCTCACATAATTTTTAACACAATTTTTAATATAAATTTCTTAAAAGTCCACTTTTAAGACATTTAGGGTTGACGATTTAGAATTTAGAGTTAAAAAACTAAACCCTAAATACTAAATACTAAATCCTAAAATCCTAAATTCTAAACCTTAAATTCTAAAATCTAAATACCTTAAACCCTAACTCTAAATACTAAAAAGCCTAAAAAAAATCTAAAAATACTAAAATTTAAATCCTAAACCCTAAATTCTAGATCCTAAATCTCTAAAATCTAAATATATAAACTCTAAATTCTAAATCGCCAATCCTAAATACCCTAAAGATGGAGTTTTAAGAAAATTGTGTTAAAAATTGTGTGAGGGGATCTTCCTCTAAATATATATATATATGTTAAATTAAAGTGCAAAAACTGCAAATATTAATGATAAGATCGGTAGTTGAGTTGAATACATGCAAAATTGAATGATGTGTTTCTTGTGCAGCTTTCAATGTTGGTTTGGTTTAGTATATAGAATTTTACGGAAGGCTTCAAAAGAGTGGAAATTTATACCTACAGACAACCTATAGGTACAACTGCGACTAGGATCACGCAATAGAAAAATTTCTGGGAACTTCAAATAGGAGAAGTTATATTACGTACTAATTTTAGTACACTAAACAGATACTAATATTGTGGGTCCATTGGTTTAATTAATTATTTTTCTGTGTTTAACACTTTTTAGCCTACTGAATCTGATGCGGCAAATATTAGTATATTTTTAGTGTGCTAAATCATTTCTCTTCAAATAGGGACCCAGTCCCAAATACCATAATAACAAATAACCTGCCTATACGTATTCTTTTTATTATTGTTAAGATGATAAAATTCATGATTATTGAATTGATAAATTATTCTATAACCTTCACGCAAAATACACGTTAATAATATTTCTAATTCTACGAATTTTAATTTTAATTATGTTACAATTTTAATTTTAATAATATTTTGGTATGGTGAGCAGGGATATGTTTAAAGTCAAATGAAATTATTTTATTTTATTCAAAGTCTTACACTTTGTAAAGTGAGAATTACACAAGTGTATCCTTTATAAAATTACGTGTTTGTGTCTCAGATTTAGCGCTCATATGCAAAACGTGAAATGATATAGTGCACTAAAAATAGCACATTAATAGTGCATTAATTGGCAGAAAATACCCAAATGCCCTCGTGTTAAACACCGGCACGAAATCTAACGCAAGGATATTTTTGTTCATTTAGCCCATTAGTGTGTTAATGCGCTGCAATTTTAGTGTTTTGTATCATTTCTCATGCAAAACAACAACTCTTTCGAATGAACTGACCAAGGTAAATATTTTCAAGGAGAATATCAAAGCAGAACTTCAATTTATTATGTCTAGATTTACAAAAGAATGTTATCCGATTAAATGTTTCCAAAGCTTTTGGTCAACAAATAAATTTGTGTTGTTCATGACGAAGGGTGAATTAATAGAAGAGAGGAAGATGTGGTGTGGTATGGTAGTTGTTAAAACATTCAATTGAAGTGCAAATAGGAATAGTTTGGTCTTGTGAAAATCAAATCAAACATACTCAGTATATTCCACTTTTTTGCAGGGTTTGGGGAGGGTAAGGTGTACGCAGTTGTACTCTGGCCTCTAAAAAGAGATCAATGGACTATTTTCGTGAAAATAATCGACTCTTCGAATACACACATACACATACACAGAAAAAAGAGAAGAAAAAAAGATCGGTGACCGTACACCATTGTTCAGTGAAACGTTTATCGATTTGTTCCCATAATGTTTCCCCTCTCCGAACACAATTTGTCATTTAGCCAATAATAAATAATTATGGGTTGGTTGTTGCTAAAATATTATGATTGTTTTAATCCAATTTATCTTTTCATCAATGACCTAATTAAATAGCACCCAAAAAAATATAAGTTGTTTGAGTTGTAAAATATATTGAAGCTTAAAAGAATATGTAACCTTGTAGGCCTTTAATAGCTACGATATCAGTAGGAGTAGGACTTATACAAAATTATGCATAAATGCTGATAAAAATGAATGCAAGGTAACTGCATTGTCAAAACATTAATTGAAGGGAAAAAAACTGCAAATAATAATGGTTTGGTTTGATAGCTGGGGAGAAAGACAAAGCATTTATGTTGAGGTTTCAATTCAACGGGAAATGATATGGCGCACGACTACTTAACCCACGACTACCCACGACAACTGCCACGTCAGACAAATTGAACTGTTTTGCCCAAAATTTTTGCACGTAATCGGTTCCAAAAATTCCTTTTCTTCCCGCCTCCAATTTTCAGAAAACAACAGCAATCTTGAACAAATGTATGAACAAATTAGGTTTGGGTTGAATGTGTGTATTGAATTCACAGTTACACAAATAAAAGAAAAGAAAAGGAGGAATAGATGGAGGCAGAGTATATGCACAGTGGAAGTAGCAGTGGGAATAAAGCAGTGAC
>JAOWBN010199004.1:0-14943 GCA_028565015.1 Pinguicula moranensis | reverse complement strand
AAGAACTTTTTTTGAAAAAATGAAGAGTTATTTTTGGCGGGAAATGTGATTTTAAGAAGATTATAATTTTAAGAAGGCTGCGCAAAACAGGGCATTAATCACACGTGAGATTTGTTACATTGTCGATGAATCAAAGAAATTTTATCGCCTTAATTGTGAGCCAACACGCGACTCCTGGCCTTCGACCCAATACCTTTTTGGGGAGCTGTGTGTTATAAAGCCCAAACCCAAATCTCAGAAATTTCAAATTTATGATAGTGTCACTGTCCTGTTTAGTTATTGTGAACATGAAAAATTACCTGAATTTTGATTTATCGCGCATACTACTTAGCCATTTTTATTAAATTAATTTAATTATCCAAAAAAAAAAACAGTTTCTCCAAGATTAATTTTTTTTCAAAAAATACTTTCCAATGTTTTAGAAGCAAAAGCATAATTTGATTTCTATAATATCCCAAAAATATTATTTTAAATTAGAAAAAAAAATATTTTATTATTTTTTGAACAATGTTATTGTAATTATATGTACAAATATTTAAAAAAATTGATTTCGTCTCCTGATATGTGTCGTGTCTGTGATTGCTGATGTTTGGAATGGTCAAATTCCATATGGCAATTGTGAATTGTCGTTGTGTGAAATAGGGCGGGCAATGCCCTGTCGTGTCAGTTCTTTCTTTCAACCAGGAAAACAAGCACATACAAAACAAATTGGAGAACTGTGAAGGAAATGGTATTTCAAATATCTAGATATTTTACATAAAAAATGGAATAAATTCGGGTTCAATTACTTTTTGTGTGGGTGGGGTGGGGTGGGGTGGGGTGAGGTGAGGTGGGAGTGGAGTAGGGTGTTCACCTTTGGGTTCTTAGCTGGCAAGCTGAGTGATGCCAGCCTAGCCTTTGCTATCCATCATTGGGAAAAGGGGCCCTATTACCCGCAAAGCACGTGCCAACCTTGCCATGCATACACACATTGGTCAGTGCCCAGAAAATTCTGTTCCAAAACGAATCTTAAATCACTTTGTCTCCTTGTTCAAATGTGAATCATTATACTAGGTTTAAGGTTACGCAATAATGCTTATTCTAGTCTAGTGTATTATTGGGTAACACCCTGTAGCCGATTCTTATGGTTCGTACATAAACACCAAAACACAAGAAGAAGTTACGCGGGGAAAATGGGTACGTTATTTTTCGTGTCGGGGGAGAGAGATTAATGCCTTGTTAATTGTGGAATTAGTATCATTGACTGTGTTTACATTTACCGTATATAAACTTGATTTTTTCTTCTTTCCTTTCCTTTGACCTTTTTTGGGTGGAGAATCATATTACCCTTTCGCATGCCGATCTATTGGGTCGAATAGAGATAGATGTGTTAGACGAAGAGGTTTTTTCTCGTTCTCTTAGTTCTACTGTCCGTTTTCTTTTTATATTTCAATTTTAATTCGTGCAACTAAAATTTTCTCATTAATTGCCACTCATCAACACTGCACAATCGCAAGTCGCAACCCTTCTCTCCTCTCTTCTTCTCTTCTCCTCTCCTCTCCTCTCTCTGCTGAGTTAAGGGACAGTCAAAGATTTTGCAGACTCAGTGGCTGGGTTTGAATGAGGGCTTGAATAAGAGAAGAAATGAAGGGGCTAGTAAGTACGTTAAATTCTTCTAGTTTCAGGGATTGTCTATGAAAGCTTTTGGCTATCTTTCTTCACTTTCACTTCTTGGATCGAGTAATGCTATTCTTTTCCTTCTGCGTAGTTGTTCTTGCTGGTGAAAAAAAAAATTAATCTTGACGTAGAATTGCTCTGTTTAAGCTTCATTCCCGTATGAGCTGTTAATTAGTGTTTCTGGGTAGAAATTTAACATTAGCCTTGGTAGTAGTGATCAGTTTAGTTAGCTGCGGATGTTGATTTTTTTTTTATCTCTCTCATTGTCTGTAAAGAGAGAGAGTCATTGTCGTTAGATCTGAGGCTTTGGCTTGGGATTCTACGGAGGGCGTTGTATTGTTTTTTTCGTAATTGAGATCTATTTCCTTAGTCCATCCGAGCTCTCAGCTTTTCTTATTTCCATCATTATTTTGCTTGCTGAATGTTGCTAATTATGCCTGGTTTTATAACATCTAGTAAGTGAGAAGGTTGGAAATTCTTTAGTACAACTAACAAAAACACCTTCATGTTTAGTATATTGAAATCGTGAAGTGAAATTTCCAATCTTTTCTAGAAACACATCGTGCTATATGGGAAAGCTAATCTATTTTTTCAAGATGGACATCAATAATAAGTTCAAGAGTATACCATCAGTCTGTAGAATACCTTTAATTGTTTCCTTTTGTGGCCTGGCATCTCAGGCAGTTCTGCTTTTGCTCCTGGTATCCAGCACTGCGGCAGATTACGAGGGAGTATGCAAGTCAAATTGGTCACTAACGCCACGACCTCATAGTGTATCTGTCTCCGAATTTGGTGCAGTGGGGGATGGAAAAACATTGAACACGGTAGCATTTCAGAATGCCATTTTCTATCTCAAGTCCTTTGTCGACAAAGGTGGCGCACAGCTCTATGTTCCACCTGGCCAGTGGCTCACTGGTTGCGTCACTCTTACCAGCCACCTCACACTCTTCTTGGAAAAGGATGCTGTTATTCTTGGTTCTCAGGTTCTTTCTTGCTTAACTTAAAACTAGTTTTCTTTGGTCATAATTCAGAAGCCACCTATTGTGTATCTTTTCTTCAATTTGCATAAGCTTTACTAGTGTATGATGAATTACGTGACAATGCATGATCTGCATGGATAAACTTGATATTTACTTTAAATTTTCCTTTTGCAGGATTATAATCATTGGGATGTAGTTGATCCCTTGCCTTCTTATGGTCGGGGCCTTGAACTACCAGGTCGAAGATATCGCAGCTTGATTAATGGGCAAAATTTAACTGATGTTGTGATCACAGGTAGGTTAGCTTCATGCCATTTCGCCAGTATTGTCTGTTTTTGGTCATCCTCTTTTTTCTGATGCAGCTTTTTTTTTGCCTTCCTGCTGTTTAGGTAACAATGGGACGGTGGATGGACAAGGGTCTGTTTGGTGGGATAAAATGAATAACAATGCTTTAAACTATAGTCGACCACATCTTGTAGAGTTAATTGGGTCGGACAGCATAGTCATCTCAAACTTGACCTTCTTAAATGCACCTGCTTGGAACATACACCCTGTATATTGCAGGTAGTTTTCTTTGTTTCTAATTCAATATATTTGTTTTCACTAAACAAAGTATCAAAATTATGATGATTGGAATGCAGCGAATTGCTAGTTCAAAACATAACAGTTTTCTCTCCACCTGATTCTCCACATACCAGTGGCATTGTACCAGGTCTTTCCATCTATATATGTCTGCTTTCTCTTTTCTTTCACTTTGCATTTTCTTAAGCGTGATTTCTTCTGGTTACAGATTCTTCTAGGCACGTTTGTATTGAGAACAGCAACATCAGCACTGGATATGATGCCGTGGTACTTAAAAGTGGGTGGGATGAATATGGAATTTCTTACGGAAAACCGACCACAGCTATCCATGTTAGGAGGATGCGGTTGCAATCTTCTTATGGTTCTGGTTTAGCCCTTGGCAGCGAAATGTCCGGTGGAATCTCCACCGTTGTTGCTGAACATCTGCACATACGCAACTCGGCAACAGGGATAGAGATCAAAACGGCTAAAGGAAGAGGAGGTTACATAAGAGACATATTTGTATCAGATGTCTTCATGGAAAACATTCAACTCGGAATCAATGCCACAGGTCAGTGTGCTTCTCATCCAGATGATGCATTCAATCCCAATGCCTTGCCGGCTGTTGGCGGAATTACCTTTCTGGACATTGTTGGCATAAATATCACTGCTGCTGGTGTGTTTTACGGCATCCCTGAATCTCCCTTCACCTCTATATGTCTCGCGAACCTATCGATCTCCCTCACATCAGGGTGTTCGGTCACATCATGGGCGTGTGACAATGTTGATGGTTCTTCCATCAACGTGTTGCCTGAGCCTTGTCCTGACCTCCAAACCTCCTATTCTAGCTCATCCTCCAACTGTTTCCTCCTCTCACATTTGAATAGCCAAGCAACTGCAGCCTTGTGAAGCCGAAGTATCCTCCTCATTCTTATTTGTTCATTTGAATAGCCAAGCAACTGCAGTCTTGTGAAGCCGAAGTATCCCCCTCATTCTTATTTGTTCATTGAACCACACAATGAGATGCACTGTTTCCAGCTTCCAACCGTCATCATGTATATTCTTGCAATAAACATGAGTGACAGAGGCAAGCGGAGGCACTTTTCGCATAAAAAAGCTCGTCCAAGATTGTGTCAGTAGTGGTGTTCCATTGTGTACAGTGCCGGTTTCTTCATTCATGTGTAAGAAAAGTTTTGGTAGTAAAAGAGAAACTCGGTGCTAGTTTTTTTTTTTTAGTTTTCTTCATTTCATTTGATATGTACATTCTGTTGTGGTATTGATTTGGTTAGATGTGGTGGTATAAGGGTTCTGTCAGACATTAGGAATAGGAACTACATATATAAATACAATTATATATATATATATATATTTGAATTTCCAATAAAAGTAGATTTTTTTGAGTTCATTCCAGTCGTGTCAATCCTTGAACAAATGTCGCTAAATGCAACTTCAACTAAAATTCAAACACTATAATTTCACCAACAAATCTTAACTTGGAAGGGAAAATGATTTTAGAGTAGATATTGAAGCAGTATACACGGATATAAAGCCAAGATCACTTCCATGGCTGTTTTGGAAGCAACAACTGATGTGCACACAAGGATATGAGAATATTCTGCCCATTGTAGGAAATTATTTGTGTGACACGGAAGGAGAATCAAGTTGCACCCAAGCAAACTCCTCTTTATAACTGGTATGCCCTTCACAAGATGCCTCACATGTATAGACAACAATAGTTGCCCAATCAAGAGAATTTTCACCATCTTGTACATGGAAGAAGTACAATAACTGAGGCAAAACCTGAAAGCAGAGTGCAGAGAAAAATCACACTTTGAGCAGAGTGACCTCATCCAACACTTCATCAGATTCTAGAAGAAAGAGTCATATCTAATAAATGGAGACCTCCATTTTACTTCACAATTTGGCCGATACGGAGACATGTGAGTTGGGTTCATTTACAAATAAATGATATTAGATTTGTAAATTTTCAGAAAATGGTATGACCCTCCTCCATCAATTACAATATAAGATAAGTACCTGAAATTCAAAAACACGAGTTCCACCACAATAGTTACATTGAGGAATGTTGAATCTTGATGGACGGCCACTAGAGACGGGCCACAATGGCTTTGCATGAGCAGAGCTCGAATACCTGCTCATCCAAGACAAAGACTTCAAAGTTAAGAGAGCAAAGTATCTTCATGGTCCAACCATTTCAAAATGCTGAAGAAAAGCATGAAAAGGATCCCGTTAACATCTACATCACCTTAAGACTTGATCAGGAAACAGAGATACTCTTTCCTGGAATGATGCCCAACTTCTGTTGTCCTCATTTCCCTATTCCAACATCAGACCAAGATAAACATCCTTAGTTACCAAACTAAGGACTCATAATTCTTTGTTTAGAAGATTAAGAAAACCCACCTCAAAACATGTCCGCAACTTTTCATTTGGTCCATCCACTTGACTTCCAGTGATAAATGAATTGGCAGATCCATTATCATTTGACATTGCATCAAATTCACATGAATCATCATTTGAAATCTCGTACTCTTCCCAAAAAGAGTTGCAGGCAGCTGTTTGAAAGAAATAATCAGCCCATACAACATCGAGTGAAATATTCACGCAATTAGTGGTGAATAAAGGCACATTGGCACACATAAACATAACTGTGTTAGGCCACACAACAAAGGGAAAGGTTCCATAGAAATGGAAAGTGGTGTCCTACTCCGAGCTGAGAGTATACTACAATATACGACCCAATATGTCATTACCAAAGAAGCAGAATATCTAATCCTGCCACATAAGCATATTGATGCTGTATCCTGTCCAACTAAAATCACAAAAAAACAGAGCATCATGTTTAACCACAACTTTGGCGTGAAGTTGCTACCTGATTCTGATTCTCTGAATGACGGTTCCAACTGCCGACAAAAGAATTTGTGACTCGACTTACTGGACAGCCAATGAGCAGTCTGCAAATAATATGAATCCATAAGTTAGATAACATCCAAAATGTCTCAGGCTTATCTGAAGATATACCTGGTGTGCACCAGAACAATATCGTGCTCTTTTGCAGCTACTACAAATTTTGTCCCCTTTCCACGTGCCACACCAATTACAGAGCATTGCTGTAACGATTAGACAAATGTTAATTGTAAGAATGCCGCATCCCACAAATCCTAACATTCCTCAATAAATCCACCATGTGTAACTATATCATACAATAAATCCAATCAAATAACTATTCAGTTCATACTCCCATTCTCCACTTTATAAGCATGCAATGGTATGCTTTTGAAAATCCTCAAGGATGAAGCATGAGATAAAAGGAAAATACTTCAGAAACAAGAGACAGTAATTCATAGCTACCAAAAAACTACAATAACACCTAATTTATACTAACCAACAATTGCTCACAGTGCCATGCCACATTTAAGGTAATGCTGGAAATTACCTCCTCCTGTCAAACGTGTCTGACTCCCATCTTCAGCAGGTGCCTCTCTGGAGTAAAAAGAATTCTCACGTGGCAGTTGACACCGGAAAACCTTGACACTTTGGAACCATTTAACAACAGAAAGACCATACAAAATACATATCACGCGAATAGCTACAAACACTAGTATCATTTTACGCGCTACAAAATTAGAAATATACCTTCTAGATGGGTTTTCTGGATTTCGCTTCCATTGCTCATGTTGATCACGAAGGAGACAAGACATAGACGGACACATGAAAACGAACAATGTCCGGTGAAATGTTGATTCTTCAGCTAAAGGTGCATAAACCTGCAAAAGCAATATCAAAACCCTTGAAAAAGCTCATATTCGCTTCCCAAAAAACTGAATTTTGTACCTGGAGCAGAAACTGCAAAGGCTCGCCGCAAAAATCACAGAGGGTAGACTTCCCTGAAGGCAAATGTATGGGGTCTAGCCAAGCCTTAATCACAAATGAATAAAAACCATTTACCATCCGTAAGACTACATATACAGACTCTTAAAATTTAGATAATCCCCTTCCGAATGCGCTTAATGCTACAGGGATTTTCCATAAAATCATTAGAAAAAGCGGTGCCCGAAATAGAATTGAGCTTGCAGAAAAAAAAAAAATCAATCACAAAGTTGGCTGATGGAGATACGCTAAAATACCGGAGCTCCACCAGCTTTGCTTGGGAAATACTGTCGGAGCAATGACCATGCTTTCACCGGCTTCTCCACAAAACCCAGTGTCATAGGAAAACTATCTTCCTCGTCATCTTCTTCACCGCTGAATTCCTCCTCAGCGACGTCGTTTGCGGCTTCGCCGTCGTCCTCCTCGTCCGGCGACACTACATTCATAGACTCGAGCTTACCAGCACTCAGATCGATATCCATTTCCCTCTAATTCAAGGACAATTCAGGTTACGAACTTCTTTGTTCAGAAAATACAGAATTTACGGTGGCGCCACCCGGTGACAATTAGGCGTTTAGGGTAGTCGTTGTTGGTCGCTGAGAAAGAGGGACCTTGTAATTCCAGCTTAGATTTTCATTCAAATGGCCCGGACCAGAAGCCCAGTAAAATGGCCCAATCCGAGTCTTCCGTCTTCTTCTCTTTTGGGCTAGGCAACGGAACTTTCGCATCTACACCGCGCCCATTCCACACCCACTTTTGCATTTTTGCGAAAATTTATTTTTGATTTCGCATTCTACTCCGCAAGTATTATGCGGAATGCGAAATCCGCTTCTACCAAAAAATGTGAAAGAGGAATTTTAGCAATTTTCAAAAAAGCCTCTGCAATAGAAAAAAAAAAACTCTGCATCATTGATTTTCCCATTCATAGCTGAAAGGTAGAAACCAACCAATATCATCGATTTTTGACCCAATATGTGATGCCGTAACCTGAATTCGGATTCTGGTAAGCATGGCGCCAGTTTCAAGCAATAATTTTGACCTTCTCCACTAGCGCTTCATCTTCTTCAACGGGAAATTACTTGTGTTCACTAGAATGCTATAATTGACACTTGGATGTCGATGCAGGGTGTTGAACATTGAACCCTAGGTCGATCAAAATCAATAACTGTTAAACGGGAATTACCTGAATCTCAAATTAAGAGGAGAACGATTACCTAAATCTGGAGTTCGAACGTCTGGTCTTTGAAGTCGCGAAGAAGTTTGAATGAAGAATGAAGTCAGCAAATAGCTCTGAAACGTGAAGAAGAGCTCTGAAGTGGAGAAGAATTCATGAAGAAGAAGTCATGATTTCGCGACTTTAGTTTTTATTTTTTTAATAATTTTTGTGTGGAGCGTAATGTGAAAATCACGATTTTTCGTGGCCGACTCTGCATTCTGCTCTGCAAATTTGCGAAAAACCAGAAAAACTTCCGCATTCCGCTCCGCTTCCACGTGGAAACTGAGTTTGCGAATGCGAAAGGCTGCGGAGTGCGAAAACTTCGCATCCGCTGCTCACCCCTACTTCTCTTTTATTGGTTTGGGAGGAGGCTTTTAGGCCGCTTTTGCATTTGAGATGAGAAATGAGGATAATTAATAGTTATATTAGCTTCCCCAACCCAATTGCAAAATAATTTTTATGCCCCAATGTCAAACACACTTTTAAAGTGCGACGAGCTCTGCGGTGGTTGTGTAATGCAACACGGGACACAACTGCCTTTGTCTTTGGCGTACCATTGTTACCAAATGTGTCATGCTTATGTTAAATGCTATGTATGCGCAAATACTTATTTATGGAATTAATTGCCAAGATTAACCACAACTCAACCTAGGGGTGCTTAATCGGTATTACCGATCGATATTCGAAAAATCAAACCGATACCGAAATATCAAAATACCTAAACCCTAAATCGAATACCGAATAAATTTTATTTATTTTTTAAATTTATTTTTTAATTTTTTTAATTTTTTTTTAAAAGTATGGCCTATTTTACCGAATAACGATCGGCATTACCGAATACCGAATACCGAATAAGCACCACACGGTAAAATCGATACCGTACCAATTAAGAAACGATATCATATTTACATACCGATACCGAAATGCCGAATAACCCAAATTAATCGATTATTCGGTATGGTAACCGAATACTGATCAGTATTTTTTAGCACCCTAACTCAACCTGCCCCATTTGCCAAGTTTGACCGCTTTCAACTTGGCCCATTTAATTCGGCACCGATCATTGTTGCCAAGTATTGCGACGTTCTTACTTTTTTACTTTGATTTTTTTTTAATAGATCAATATATATAGGGATAAGATCCGTGAACACATAAGTATACACATATTCTTTAAAAATCCAAGTTTAGGGTTCGTAGGATTTAGGGTTTGGGGTTTAGGGTTTAGATATTTAGATTTTTAGGTCGTAGGGTATAAATTTTAGGGTTTACAATTTAGGATTTTTAGGGTTTTTGGGCTTAGGATTAATAGATTTTAGGGTTTACGACTTTAAACCCTAAAAATCCTAAATTATAAACACTGAACCCTAAAATTTATACTCTACGACCTAAAAATCTAAATATCTAAACCCTAAATCCCAAACCCTAAACTCTACGGACCCTAAACTTGGATTTTTAAGGAATATGTGTATACTTATGTGTATACTTATGTGTTCACGGAAATTCTCACGAGCCGAGGGTGTTGACTTCGCCTGCTAACCTACTTGAGCCAGAATTTGAATAATAATAAATTCTTAACATTTTACTTAAATTAATATTTTTTTCATGAGAATTCTAAGAATTCCTACTTAGGGAATCTCTTAACTATTATAATGGAGTAAAAGATAAAAAAGAAAAAGAAAATGGGGTGAGAGAAAAATAAAAAAATGCGAACTTGGGATGCGGCTACAGGATTACTGTTTACTAATGGATTGATTCTCTCATTTTTCATGGATGTATGTTTTCAGGTCAATCATGTAAATCTTGTATTATTGCTTTATTTTGTTGTTTTTGTTTTCACAAAATTTGGAATATTTTTCAACAAGTGGTATCAGAGTCAGGTTATGAAATTTTGGCTGGGTTTCAAGATTTGTAGTAAAATTGAGATCCTGACAATTTGAGATAAGTGATTTGTGATGTTTGAATACAAGATTTGTTAATGAAAAAAAGGAAAAGTAGTGAGCAAATCTTCCGTGTTTACCATTGTTGCTACTTTGACCATCGATTCTCGAAGAATGAAGACTCCAATCGTTATGATTTTGATGTCGTTTGAAAACTCATTAAGAGATGAACAAAAGGCCTATAGTTTTGTGATCATGCATTTTAAGAAAGGGTCCTGATTTCATCGAATTTGATGAAAGTCGATGTTGACTGCGAAGGAAAATCAACTTTGACCATTGATTATCGGAGATCTATGACTCCAATTGCTACGATTTGGATTCCGTTGGGAAGCCCATGGGATGATGAAGAGAAGAGCTAAGGTGTGGTGGTCAATTGTTCAGTATATGAGGTGAATTTCGTAAAAAAATGCACAAATTTTAAGGGTTTTGTTCAAGTATTTTTGGATTCTTCAATTGGCTGAATTTTTGGAAGTAATTTGTGATGATTTGTGTTCCAATATGTTGAGATACCCATGTTTACTTGGAGCTACAATTGGGATGTTTGAAAAAATATTTTTAGTTGCTTAAATTATCTTCTGGTTGGTATGATAAGATAATCTTTGTGTTTTTGGTCAAGTTTGCGATGCGGATGAGTCAAAATAAAGTCAATCTTTATATTTTGGTTAACAAATGTAGATCTTGAGGAACAAAGAAATTGAAGCTAGACAAGAAGTCAATTAAAGTTTGGGATAAAAGTTCAAGTATCTTGTAACCATGGTTAAGAAGTCGTGAAGGGTTGAAAGTTTTGGAGCTAGGGAAGGCTTATGGAAGCTTGTGCACTTTGGTAGCTTGAGAACTTTTGGTAGCTTGTTACTAGTGGCTTCAGAGTGTCAGCTACTATTTTAAGATCGATGATTCAGTCTGGTTCCAAGAGTAAAAGTGGTGTGGAGTAATTAAAGAAGAGATTTCTTGGTGAGAAGTGTTCCTCTGTGTTTGAAATCATGATCGTGTTTTGAATAAACTCAAAGAGTTTCTGTGTGATCATAGAAGTATGACTGTTTCTACTACTGTGAAGCCGGTTGGTCCCATGGATATGACGATGAAGTCCTCTTCTATTTGGTAAGTCGATGATGAGCTTGACTAGTGCATACCGTGAAGCTACATGTGAGAGAGTGCTTGTAGAAGAAAAATCAAGTTTGTGCGTAATACGAAAGATTTCAAGTCAATGGGTGATTATTAGAAATTTCCTAATAATAAATTCCTAGTGTTTGACTTGACTTGATATTCCTTTATAAGAGTTCTATTAGTATTAAGATTCACGCCTATAAATAAGAGATCTCTTAACTATTAAGATTGAGAAATAGATTTAAAAAAAAGGTGAGTTGAGAAAAATAGAGAAATGTGAGACTCGAGATGTGTCTCTCTGTGTGTGCGTGAATTGATAAGTTTTCTATGTGTCTAGTTATTTTTTAGCCTCTTTTTTATCACATGATTATTGTTTCCTAGTGAATTGATTCTCATTTTCCCCCATGGATGTACTCTTTCAGGTTGAACCATGTAAATCTTTTGTTGTTGCCTTAATTAGTTATTTTCACTTTCACAAAATTTGGAATATTTTCTGACACACTGTATTATACATTCAGGAAAATCTTTACTTTTATTGACCGATTGCAACCCTCGACCTCTTTCTATATTCTTTTATTCTTCGATTTGGTTGGCCTAGATTTCCGAAGAGATTTTAGAAAATGAACGCTCTTGCGGCCACCAATCACAATTTCTGCCAAGCGACTTGTACTATTGGGCTGGACTCCAAGAACATCATCTCCACCAAATACTTGTGGCCACAACTATCCAAAACAGACAGAAAAATGAGATTCATATCAATACCAAAAACATTCCTTACGTTAGTCAATATCCTGATCATGCCATCATGCATCTTGATCTTGATAGTACAATTTCAATAACTTTGTAAGACTGCTTACCATCCAACATTATAAATCCCCTGTTAATCAGTTCAAATGAGAAAACCCACTCTCTATGGAGACACATGTGAAATGGGCATTAGAACCTATTTTTGGCTACACTTTGTAATATCTTCAATCACAGCATAAACATCTCTATAATCTTCACCTTCAATATGGTTGAACTCACCAACACTCTTATCATCATTATTTTCTTTCTTATTATGAGGGAGACAACATTGGACTCTAAGATGTCCCCTTTTTTTTCACAAATCCAACAAGTTGTCTACTGACCAAGCCTTGACTTGCTCTTGCCCTTGTGCTATAATTTTGATTTTCCCCTCTATGAATGAATGTCTCTGTGATCTCCCTCGAGAATCAATATTTAGACTTGAATTCAAACATGAGGTCTCATCTAAATCCCTCCCGTGCACCTCCTCAACCAAAATCAAATCACAAATATGATCATATTTCAATTAGATTTTACCAACAGAATTACTGATAGCCATTCTCATGGTTTTCCAACTATTTGGCAGTGAAGCCAATAGTATCAGTGCACATATCTCATCATCAAATTTAATTTCAACAAACAATAATTGATTTGTGATGGTATTAAAATCATTAAGATGTGTAACAGACATACCATCTGTCATCTTCGAATTGAGTAACTTTTTTCATCAAATATATCTTGTTATTCGCTGATGGCTTTTCATGCATATTTGAGAAAGTCGCCATGAGATCCACAGTGGTCTTCTTCTTGATGACATTGTATGCAATGGTTAATTGAATAACCCAAAAAACCTGTCAATCTAGTAGGTTCCATTCAGCCACATCTATCTTTTCACATCGCTTTCCCAATAGTAGAAGATGTAGCTTCTTCCCACAAAGGTAGTCATCTATCTGCATTCTCCAATATCCAAAATTTGCGTCATCAAACTTTTGGATCTAGAGGAAGATTGAGGGGGTGGGGAGGAGGGGGGTCTTGGTCCCTCCAAGATTTACAAAAATAAAAATTATACAAGATTTTTTTTTACTTTGGTCCCCTTTAAGATATTGTATATATATATATATATATATATATATATATATATATGGGATAGGATCCGTGAACATATAAGTATACACATAAATATACACATATTCCTTAAAAATCCAAGTTTAGGGTCCGTAGGATTTAGGGTTTGGGGTTTAGGGTTTAGATATTTAGATTTTTAGGTCGTAGGGTATAAATTTTAGGGTTCAGGGCTTACGGTTTAGGAATTTTAGGGTTTACTACTCTAAATCCTAAAACCTACTAATCCTAAGCCCCAAAACCCTAAAAATCCTAAATTGTAAACCCTAAACCCTAAAATGTTTACCTTATGACCTAAAAATCTAAACCTTAAACGCCAAACCCTAAACCCTACGGACCATAAACTTAGATTTTTAAGGAATACGTGTCAATTAATGTGTCAACTTATGTGTCCAGGGATCCTTTCCCAATATATATATAGTTGTAGGTTTTAGACTTTTAGGATTTAGGGTTATATATTTAAATTATAAACTTCTATATATAAATTATATAAGATAATTTATATATTTTATATACACTTTTATTCACACCCCAAAAAATAATATTATTTTTGAAATTTAAATAAATAAATAAATTTAGCAAAAAAATTAGTCGTGAACCAACGATGCATTAAGCGGGATACAAACCATGCCGTAACCATACGAAAATAAGATGAACCAGAATAGGAAACTGGATCGGACCGGCGATTAACCATAGACCGGTCTATCCGACCTCAAGTGGTTTAGGAAAATCCTAGACTGCCAATTGGCGATTCCAGGCAATTCAGTATGGTTCAATCGAACCGCCCACCTCTAAGCAAATCAGCTACCCCTAACCCTCCTACCCTCATATGAATTTAATCGCAGCCGAGCGTGACAATACAAACTCGGGAAGAAAAGTATAATCTTGACTATCCTTTTCCTTGTCTATTGGTGAGCAGAGTTAATCGGGAGGGACCTAGAAATGGCTAGTTTTTAGATTGGCAACAGAAAATACTCAACGGCCTGGGGTACGTGGGTGGGTACGGGTGACGATGGAAGAAGAAGGAGAGCATCGATGGATACCAAATTGGAATAAATCGATAATTATGGTATAATTATTTATAGACATGAAACAATTTCTAATTTATCCATTTTTTGTTTTAAGGAATTCGTGAGGGAGTAGAAAATTGTCTCTTCGTCCCCTATTTAAGGGGGTACACGACCCTCTTGAGAAAAAAACATAGAAGAATTCATAACTCTCATGCGTTGAGAACCACACTAATACATATTCTCTCTGATTGCTACATCACTACTTTCGCGAAAGATATTTGAGTTTTGGAATTCGTGGAAGAGATTTGAGTTATGGAATTATATGGGCACTCTCGTAAGTTCCCATTGTTCGTATTCGTAGCATATTCAACCAAAGAAAATTATTCTATCACGCTTCTGTACCAATAGAGGTAATGACTTTATTTCAATCTACAGTGGTATCAGAGTCAAATTCATTCTTGATTATACTCGATCGATTATTCGTTAATCTACTTTAAATTCAAATTTTCTAAATTACATGATTATTTGTTAATTTGTATTTAAATTCTTATTTTTTTCAATTTCATCCCAATCCTGCATTTGACCGCCGCTGCTGTTTGACTGGGGAATTGCCGTCGGTCACCTCCACCTATGGAGAAATCGAGGGCATCATAGTGAAGCCCATTTCTTGTAAAACTAAA